>JAFIDM010043681.1:0-21642 GCA_023159025.1 Thereuonema tuberculata
AATTTTAATGTGTTTACGTATCTTTTAGGCATTTTTTCTTTATTTTGTTGCCGTAAGAAATTCATTTGAGGCTGGCAGAGCCCAGCACATGAATTTTCTTTTTCTTTATTTTTAATGTGTTTTTATGTTTTTAGTTTATAGTCATGGAGGTCCCACTGCTCTTCCTATTCAATAAGAAATTACTAATATAAAAATTACTAATATAAGAAATAAGCAATAAAGATGGTTCCAACTGTTTACTTTATTACTTATTAAATATTTTAAATTAAAAAATTAAATTAAAATTAAAAATTTAAATTAAAAAGAGCAAAATCTGTAATATTGAGTTAAAGTATAATATAAAGCATAAAGTAAAATAAGTAAATACCTTAATAAGAAGCAATAAAAATATAAACTTCAAAATTAGGCTTTATAATCAAAACAGGCAAAACTCAAAAACATCCTTTTCGAGTTTCGCAAAGCAAAGATTCAATTAATTTATATATACTGTATATATAGGTCTGTATATATATATATATATAAATTCTTTTAACTAAGTTAAATTACAACACTTATATATTAGTTGAGCAGTTGTTAAAACTATTGAATATGTTTCTGATTAGCGTCTATTATAAATAACCACACAGTTTATCAAAGTTTCATTTAAAATGTATTCATAACAAATAAATGTATCTATACATTCAAAAAAATAAACATACACTGACTTTAGTGTATTGAAAACAAAAGTCTTTCAGTTTTCTTAATGCTATTCAGTTTTCTTCAATTTAATGAATTCTTCTTGCTTATATCTCTTGCCTTTCAGTGTAACTATTTAACATTGTAAATTAAATTAAAGTTCTTAATGTTCATGTAGTTAAATCTTGCTTTCACAATTGAAGTTCACTTTGCTTAAATTCAGATTAACACTATCGTTTGAGATATAACAAACTAACTGTCTATCAGTATTCAATGCTGCATATTATTCCTTTAAAGTTTAGTACTATTGTATTCATGTATTGATTCTTTCTGAGCACAAGTTGATCGAAATACTGTCTCTATCTGAAATACGAAATAGTTCACTTACTTTAGTTCTGAGATCTTAACTTTCGAATGAACCAAAAAATAAGAATTAAAATAAAAAATAATAAGTCGTCTATACCTTGAAGTTTATGTATCCATATTAACTTTTCCGTCCTTCAGTCCGTTGCACGTTTATCCTTTTCTCCTTTGCACGGTTCACACGAATATCCATAAACGAACACATCTCCTTCATTAACCCTAGATTGTCAATGGAGATTAAATCCACTTCCCACTTTTGCTTCTTACATCTTCAAACGAACTGTCCATTCTGCTTTACTCTTCCTTCCTTTATTACGTAACAAAACTCCCATTCCTCTATCCTATTTTCACTGTTGCTTGATCATTTAATTCTTGTCGCAATCACGAAATTATTGTGAACTTTTCTTTTAACACAAGAATGATAACAAACACTTACAAGAATCGTTTCTAATGAGGAATTTCAATTCTTGATCACAACACAGAAAACTTTAATAGTGAGCATAATATTGCATGTATTATTATTTACACTTTCTTATATAAAACAATAATATCAACTTATGTAATTTGCTAATTTCGTCTGTCTGTCTGTCTTCTGTCTATCTGTCCGTCTGTCTGTCTGTAACTCGATATAATTAAGCTATTAAGATAGATCCAAGGTTCTCAATGGTACCATTGAATCAAGGGTATTCAAATTGGATGAAAATATTAGTTCATTTTGTCATTCCATGTTGTTTCCATGAAATTTTAACTGAAATTCTAACAAAACATACGTACAAAACCAAATAATTTTGTTACCACTGCACCGATTTTAATGAAATTTGGCATACTTACTCAGTTTTGTACGCTGATTTTGAAACTCAAAACCATTTTTGCCGTAGAAGCTTCGTTCACAAGTTAGCGCAATATTTAGATTATATAAAGGTGAGTTTTTAAATGCCTTTCGGTGTTATGAGTCTGTTTAAGCTTTGTATAACGCTTCTGGGGACGTCTTTGTTCGCCAGAGGGATTCAGAGTGTAGTGTTAAAAACATAAGAAACGAGATCAAAATAAACTGTGAGTATTAAATGTGCATTTCATCATGTGTTTAATTTCAATTAGGCTATGGATGATGGCTACACATTAAGTAGTGATAATTTGACATTATATGTTCGTATTAAATAAGATTTTAATATGGCAAACATTAAATTGGTCCGTCGAGAGGGGATTTAGGCTTATTTCCGACATCATTTGGATTAGGCTTATATGAAAGACAGTGCGGCGAAATATTAATACAGTTCTTCATCAGTCAGTGTTATTATCCTTTATCATGGAAGCGTTGATGAAACAACGGAAAGTCATAAAATCAAGGAATACTCGTCTGGCGTCGTTTGTAAAATCGATAGAAGCAGGCGTTCTGAAGCCAGCGGCGCAAGATGTTATTTCACGTATGGAACATTTAGAAAGTGTGTGGTCTGAGTACAATTTTCTCAGCATAAATATAATTTCAAGTGGTTCAGACGCTGAAGTTCAAGCTCAAGAAACAGATGAAGAAGAAATTGAAGAGAGATATCTAACCATGAAGGCTGCATTAAAAACATTAATGGACGAATGCAAGGCAAAGCAGATTTCAATTGATATCCAGAAGCAAACCGTAGCAAAGGCTGAAGTTAAATTACCTAGAATGGATTTACCTACATTTAATGGAGATTATTTACAGTGGACTTCATTCAAAGATTTGTTTGTTTCCGTAATTCATAATAACACAATGATTAGCGGAGCTCAGAAATTATATTATTTGAATAAGTAAAGATCAACTATTAATATAAGGGTAAAAATCAACTATTTTATAAGTTCTCTTTCTTACTAGTTTCTTATCTTTTCATCGCTTTCAATTGTTTATTTTTCCTTTTCTTCGCTTCCAAATAGACTAAATTGCTTCTTAACTTCTTTTTTTTCTATTTTTTCCCCTCAAAGATGCAATTTTTTGTCTTTGTTTTTTTCATTACCAAAGTTGACATGTGAGATGTAGTTTGTGTGTTGAATTGTCTTACAATCTGTCTCGGAACTTGGTTATTAAATTTTTGCTTAGAAAACTTTGTTTATTTTAATGTAATGTATCGTAACGGTTACATTAATAATGTCTATTTACCTGTCTTGAAGATTAGTAGAAGGATCTGAACTGTTTGACTAGTAAAGTAAGAATTAGGAACAGATTTGTTTGAATACTTTATTTCTGATTTGATCAGAAGGAATTTAAATTATTGTAAAATATGAAATGATTGAAACTGATGTACAAAGATTCACCAAATAAAACATTACAGGCTGTGAACAAACTGTAATGGAAACGCTAGAACTGAACGTAATTTGATTCGGATTACAGAAACTAACAGAAAGATTAATATTGAAGTGATTTATAATAAACGTTCATCTTCTTAGAAGTTTTTATGAAATAATTCTTGGTATTTCTCAAACTCATTTCCAAATAGCAAGAAGCATGGCTACCCTTTGCTAATTGCTTTTGTCGCGAGGGGAATTCTTTTTTAATTATTCTAAAAAACTCTAAATTATTCAAAATTCTGAATTCTAAATAAACTGATTTAGGTTATTATTATCTGTTTTCATTTTAAATATTTTTAGAACAAAACGATAATTTATTGGACAGAGATAGCTACACAAAGTGAGCAAGTCAGTGTTGGCGATGATGCAAGCTATAACCTGGAAAGAAGCTGTTACCCGACGTGGCAGTGATTTAGACAGTTGGCCGATGGTGTTCTGCGGGATTTCTTGCCAAACCGCCTCCAATTAGGGACTAATTCGTCGTCATTTTGGGATGGTCGCAGGCGACGCCCCATCACATTCCAAACATGCTCAATAAGAAAAAAATCTGGCTAGCCAAGGAAGTTTGTCATAACCACAAAGACAATCGATGGAGAGGCGTGCCGTGTGTGGGCGGGCGTTATCTTGCTGAAAAGTAAGCGGGGGGTGCCGCGTAAAAGAAACGCCAAAACAACGGGTCGTAGAATATCGCGAACGTACCGCGGTCCTCTGAGAGTGTCGCAGAGGACTACCAAGGTGGTCTGACTCTCAAACAAAATGCCACCACAGACTATAACTCCCTGTTGTCGACCTGTGGCGTGTGACAGTAAGAGCGTGATCCTGAAGATGTTCGGACTGTCTCCAGAAACGTCTGCGCTGATCGTTGAAAACGGGACTCATCACTGAAGACAATTCGTCTTCAATCAGCACAGTTCCACGTTGATCGTTCCCGGCACCACTGTAATCTCTCTTGACGTGGGTACTGGTCAGCGGTAGGCAGCGTAATGGGCGCCGAGAGCGTAAATTCTGCCCTCGTAGTATTCTAGTCGTGGTCCGGATGGTCACTTAGTATTGGAATATTTTTCAAGCCTTTGCACTTTTGTCATTTTCATGACTTTAAAAAAATATAATAAAGTAAATTTATGAAATTATGTTTTTAAAAAAGTAGACTTTAATATTTTTTTAACTTTTTCTTAATCTTTTGATCTTCCAACATTTTGTTAAATAATTAGCGACTAATCCTGTCTGGTTGTACATCTTTTTCCGATGTATATCTTGTATTTCACAGCTTGATGTCAGTTACTCTGCAATACAAATTCGGCAATCCTAAATTAAATTATCTTGTGCTTCAAATTTGGTAATCCTGAATCAAACTAAGCAAATAAAAGCATTTAATTTTTAAACTTTACATATTTTATTTGTGGTGGAGCAGCCTGTTCGTCGATACATGTATTAAAAGTTACCAAGAAAAACATCTTTATTAAAGATCACTAACAATTTAATTTTATAGACATTATTTTTCTTTAATGTGCTTAATTAAATTATCCAAAGTCAAGTTAAAAACTATCCGCAAAAAAATTCATTCTTGGAGTCACCTCCTAATTTTATGCTATTATATGTTCAAGTTTCAAAGATATTTGTAATAGAATTGATATAAACAATCACTTAAATAAAGAAACATTATCGCTGCAACATAGAATTTTATTTATTATATTGGTAATGGATATTGGTTATGATTTTAATTCAAATTGACAGGTTTAAAATACATATTTATTTATTAAAACAATTAATATTTCCAAACATAACATATTATAGTGATTGATAAAACACACACTTATATATTATTCTTATATAAATATGCAGTATAAGAATTATTTCTGTAGTATAATTTTTAAATACGCTAAATATTATAGATGAATAAATTTTATATTTAATTTATTTACAGTCACATATACACCGGGTGATCAAGAAATAACAGATGTTCGGAGCCCTGTAGCGTGTTATATACTGGAGCCACCATACACATTAAAGTATGCGGTTTCCATTTATCAAGAAATAAAAGTAGTATCGAACAACGCGGATAGGGGAAAGTCTGGCACTGCGGTCGAAAAATGCATCTTGAAATTTGCATATACGGGTACTTTGTGACACGATATCGAGGATAAAAGGAGGGGTTGCGGGAATTCTTGTCATTCTGCAAGAAGTCGCCCATCGATGGCGTTCTCATTACGTGATCGTGCCTTATTATTCAAGCTGTTTTCTCAGCGGGATGAAAATGCCAATGCTGCTCTTCGTGAATACTGGCAGTTAAAACAGTTACGTAGAGGACCGATGAGCATAACTAACTTACGAAGAATGGTTAAAAAATTTGAAAGAACTGGATCTCTTGGTGTGCAACCAGGCCGAGGACGTAACCGTATCAAGCAGGAACAAGTTGAAGAAGTTGCAACTGCCGTTCAGGTTCAGGCGATAGCTAATAAGCAGGGTACTAGCAGTGCAAGTTTAATATCACGTCAAACAGATATCCCGTTGTCGACGGTGCAGAAGATAGTGCGTAAAATGCTGAAATTTTATCCGTATAAGATATCACTCATTCAAAAATTGCTCCCAGGGGATTGAAGTTTGCTTTGAGATTTTTGGCTGGATTGGAAGTGGATGACGAGTGGCAATGGCGGATATTATGGAGCGATGCAACTCACTTCCATCTGCACGGTGATGTCAACACACACAACTGCCGTATTTGGGCTGATACAAATCCACACGTTGGTTAAGAGATCCCCTTACATTCGCCGAAAGTCACAGTTTGGTATGGGGTTCACTGCTTATTTTATCATCGGCCCGTACTTTTATGAAGAAATTGAGAGAAATGGACTAGTGACTTGTTCTGTCAATTCCGATAGGTATGCAGATATGCTCGAGAACTTTCTGATATCTCAACTGCAGCAAAGAAATTGTATAGATTCTACTATTTTAATTCTACCATTTTTCATTCTACTACCGCATCGGACGTCGGGTGAAGGGTGTCCTGCATCAACATTTCATAGACGCTAGAATAATCACCGGTAGTCACGCATTTCCCATGAATTGGCCTCCGAGGTCCCCTGATCTGAATCTTTGCGATTTCTGGTTGTGGGGCAACCTGAAAAGCATTGTGTATCAAGGACATGTTCCTGACATTCCTACCTTAAATAATAACGTTACATGTCAGACGAATAAATGCCGATATGCTGCGAGCCACCATCAAAAACCTCGTATACCGCATGCAATTAGTGGAACATCAGGCTGAGGCAAAATTGTAGGTTGGTATAATAAACGTTTTTCATTGGTATTTGGTGTGTTGTTATTTACTGTTTCCATTGGCAGTTATGTATTCTTTTTTCACACATTATGCGCTTGCAGCGCCAGAATTTTCCCTATCGGCATTGTTTGATACCAATTTTTTTTCTTGACAAATCGAAACAGCATATAATTTAATGTGTATGGTGGCCAAATTTTGATCTAATTCTATATAATTCTAATTCTTTTGTTCTATATAATATGTTATAGGGCTCCGAACACCTCCTGTTATGTCTTGATCACCCGGTATTTTGAAAAAAAAGACAAGAAAGTATGATACAATATTTAATTTGAATTATATATTCAATTACTACTTCAATAATTTGAAGTAATAATATAACGTAAGGTGAAGTTGGGAGAGATGACACATGGGTAGAGATGACATATGAAATGCAACTTCAAGAAGGGTTCGCAGTAGACTGCAGCGCATCATGTGACCAAAATCCGAGGCCAGTCTGAGCTTCAGCGTGTGTAGAGTGTTGGTGCTGAATTAATATGTTAAATTTTATTGAGTTTTTCTTCCTATTGTATGATATGTGCTTGAATATTCGTTGACTTTGCGAATTTGTTTAGTTAACTATCTTTTTTAAGGCATCTTTCGCTATAATTCACTGTGTAAAAATCTATCTAAGATTACTCTATGTATATTATGTACCGGTCACTAGTGTCTTGGTTCGCATGTTGGTGGAAATGGCGCTGTGTATCATCTATCCCATCGCTTGGGGGAGAGATGACACGTGTTATCTCTCCGATTTTTTATTCTTCTTTAATTTTTCTCTTTCTTTTATTTTATATTCATCACAATATAATTACAATTTTCATAATTAACAAAAAATAATTATCACTACAGTTCAGTTCATGAAAGAGGAGCTTTTGATGACGTAATTTCGTTATAGATTTGATGTTTCCAGATCGTAACAGCGCCATCTACTGCTAAAATCCGTATCTGAATCTTACAAACATTACGATAACATTCTGGTTTTTATATTTTCTACAGTTTCGAATACATAATAGTAATAAAAATTGAGATGATTAAAATCGCTCCATATTATTCACCTTGCTTGGTTATGCAAAGTTTCTCCTTTCTTGGTCACGCTTATGCGATCACAAAACGACGCCATCTTCGACTGACTGCTCGGAGTTCACGTTGATGACGTCATGATTGGTGACGTTTGTTCCAGACAAAATCGATCGCTACATAATGTCTACATATGGCAAACCCTTTTTTTTTTCGAAAAATACTAAAAGTGTCTTATATAATTAAAAAAATAAAATCTAAAGTATTTTGAAATAATTTGCATTTTCTTTTGTCGAATTATACTCGGGCAAAATAAAATGCGTATAAATATTCACATGACAGTTGCTAAGGACTATGTACATTAATAAATTAGTCCTAACAAAAATTTGTTTTATTTTATGTTTTTTGTTTTTGTTTTTGTTTATAAAGACTTACGTTTTTACAAGTAAGATTTTCCAAATCTGATAATTGTGGGGATATTTGGTTTAGCTGTAAGAGTCCGGTGAAGAGTGGATACAGTGTCAAGACTGTAAGAAGTGCGCTCACACGAGATTTGTAAAAAAATCCCACTGAGTTTTACTAGTGTATTCATTGTCATAGTGACTTCGATGATGATGTTTAGCCTTCTTATTTTAAAATATTATATGTAAATCAAAAGATTTATTCAGTTTATTAAAATTATTTGTTAAACTGTTTCTTGTTTAATAATTAAATTTTATTTTATTGTTCTTAAAGAAACGTTAAAATAAGTAAATAGCCTAATTATTACTTAAGGTAATACTGTAGATTTATATTTATGTTTAACTTAATTTTATTAGTATGCGCATTAAATTTGGGTTCCTTTTTTAATTTTTATTAATTTTTTAATGTTGTTTCTTTTTGAGTAAACAAAAAAATATATTGAATAATATATTTAATGTCTTGATCAGCAGGGAATTTCTTTTTTTTTTAAATATTTTTTTCCAAAAAGTTTCAAAAATATCATTATTTAACTTGATTTTAGTGTTTCATTTCATATGTTTTTATAAAAATAAAATAGTAGCATGATTTATGCAGATCTCTTACTCCTATTCCTTGTGGCCATCTATCCGCTACTACCCGTGTCATCTGTGCCATAGGTAATAAACTGTATTAAATTGTATAAAAATAACAAACGGTATAAAAAAATTACAAAAATATAAAAGCAAAGGATAAATCAACAGTTTAAAGCTTTCAAACATTTAAAAAATAAGATTTTTAATATTTTGCGTGAAAAATTTGAATTGTGTGGCATCTCTCCCAACTTTACCTTATATTTTTAATATATTTATTTATTTCTCTTATTCTGAAAAAAAACTTCTCAAGAAATTTTTTTTCGTAACCTAAAACAGTATATAAGATTACAATTCTTGCTCTTTCTTTCAGTGGAAGAAAAAAGAATAAAATCATATCTTAAAATTAATAACAAAAATGCAAAAGTAAGCTTAGTTCCTTCGTAACATACATTGATAGTTCAAAACACAGAAAACAAAGGAAACATGTACTGTTAATATAAGTTCTAATTTGGACTCAAACCTTCTGTGCCCACATACTGTACAATGAATGTATTTAAATTATTTGATTTAGTAGTGATCTCAATTGAAACTCAGTAATACTCATGTAATAATCATAAACAATAATCTAAAGTTTCACTCCCTTTAAATATAAAAACAAGTTTCTACTAAAAAATTACATTTTTTATTTCAACTACACTAGGGTGTATAACTAAGTTCCAGATTTTAGCTGCAATACAAAAACTTGTGTATTTACTGACAGTGTGAATATTATAAATGGTATGCTAATTTTCTCTTGAAACAACAATGTATAATAAATCAATACATAAGAAAAACTCCAACTTCCGTAATAGACACCAATATTTCGTCTTTTATTTTCAAAGACTTTCTCAAGGTTTCATATAAAAGAAATATAAAAACTTAAAAAAGATAAACATCACTTGGAATGAAAAATTTTTCTCAAACCAATACAATTAAACAAATAAAAATACAACAAAAGCTTTTAACGAGAAATTAACAAAAATACTTTAAATAATAATATAAATTAAAACAATTATTGTTCAATAAAACCTTTAATTTAACATCAAAAATAATATAATAAAAATAATAATATAACCTTCTATTTCTCATCAAAGACTAAATATAAATGAAATATTTAAAGAATTCTAGTTCAAATGAAATTTTAATTGAATATAAAAATTTCTTTTAACCTTTTGTTTCTCAATAAAGATTCTCTGTAAATACCTGACATGTTATTCACTTTTTGCGATTTGTCTTTATTAAAACGTGCACAACAATTTATTAAATAAGGTTCCAATTTCAATCTCTTTTCTCATCTTGTACGTTATATATTATGTTTACAATTGGGTCCGGATTATGACCATCCATAAAGCGATGGTCCGCCCACTCAGATACATTTTTATACTTTTCACGGAATGCAAGTATATGTTCCTGTAATCGTTCCTTACTTGCTCTACCCGTGCTTCCGATTTATACCTCATGACAATCCTTACATTGTAGAGCATAAACAACACCCATATTATGTAATTTTACAGTTTCTTTTTCTTTTTTATTTCTGAATAACATATTATCTTTGTAATATATTATCTTTATATTGTTATTCTTACATGCTTTTTTCACACATTTGTTGATTTTCATTCCAATAGATAATATTATACAGTTTTTAATTTCACTTTTTTCTTTAATATCTTTAATCTTATTTCTTTTTTAAAATTTTTTTATAAAAGTTTCCTCAATAAACTCTAAAGGGTACTCATTTATCTGTAAACTATTTTTTAAACTTTCAATTTTTTCTTTCCAAAGTTTCTTATTCTCTGTATATTCTATAATTCATCTTAAATGACCCATGATTGTTCCTTTTTTATTATAGTTGAAATACGATGGTTGTTTGATTGAAATTTAAAATATGGTTACTTTGATAAGTTTTTCTGAAGTGTTCAAATGTTAATCCTGTAAGTATTTTTTATTGTAATGTCTAAAAAATTTTCTTTACAATCTATTTCCACTTCTACCTTAAATTTTATGTTATGGCATTCATTTATATAATTTAGGAATCTTGAAAACTGTCTACTTGAACCATCCCATATAATTAAAATGTCATCTACGTATCTTTTATAAAGAAATTTTGCTTCTTTCCATTTCATGATATAATTGGCTTCAACCCAATTCATTTATAGATTGCATACAGTTCGGGTGCAACAGAGGTTTGGTTGTATTTTTATTTGTTTAATTGTATTGGTTTGCGAAAAGTTTTTTCATTCCAAGTGATGTTTATCTTCTTTATGTTTTTATATTTCTTTTTTAAGAAACCTTGAGAAAGTCTTTGAAAATAAAAGACGAAATATTGGTGTCTATTGCGGAAGTTGGAGTTTTTCTTATGTATTGATTTATCTACAAAAGTATGACATTAAGTTTTAGAACAAAGTGTAATATTGCAATGTCTCTAAAAAATATCTCCACCCTCTGCCTTTCTCTGAAGATTCAGCTGTAAATGCTGACAGTGTTTGCTTTAAGAATTTCACTGTACTATTTATTTTTTGTTTCTTAAATTATAGTTTTACCTATTGATTCATACACCCTGGCTCTTGGCACTTCTGCCGTAGCTTAGACAAGGGGTAATAATTGTGAACCATTAGCCGAAGAATCGTTGCCTAACTTAAGCCGTAGGAGGCAGCTCAGTTATATCCCAGAAACAAAAGAAACACAGAAGAAAAAAGTAATATCCAAACCCTACGCCGGTTTCCGACATATCTGCTTTGTCCTTGACCATAAGGCTATGCCGGGACGGCAAATTAGAGGCAAACTTCAACATTTTGGAAATTTTCCGGATTTAGTAATGTGTTTTTCCCATTACAAAGAATATAGATAATAGATGTGATTGATATTACATACACTTACACATATATATTATACTTATATAAACACTGAGTATAAGAATGATTTCTATAACTCTTATAATTATAATACTCTTATAATTACACTAAGAGTGTAGATGAATCACTTTTACTTTTAATTTATTTGCACTCACATATTATTTTAGAAAAAAAGACATAAAAATTGATACAATATTTAATTTTAATATTTTATTAAATTGTGTAATATTTCAAAATTCTACTGCGAAATCGAAATAAAGATGACTGATACATATCTACAAAAGGCAATGCATACATGACAGGTCATCAACTCTGCTTACCATTACAAGCGCAATCTCAATATAAAGGCAGATAGTCTGTAAATAAAAACTAGACTCAGGAAACTAAACGATTTATTCCTCTCACGTGTGACTACAGTAACAGTCCGAATGCCTTGGAGTAGACAGCAATTGCCAAATGGACGCCTGATCATGAGTGCCAAATAGTGTTCATAGATCAGCGAAGATTTTGTGCTAATGTTCTTTTTGATCACAGCCCAATTGATGCAATAATCGATCTATATCTAACCTACAGAATCTTATCCTAAGCCTTCAAGTATCAAAAAGAAATTTCCGAATGAAGAATGGAAACTGTTTGGCGAAGCTGTCTTTCTGGAATCTATAATTTTATAGACATTCCTAGAGATCTTAATAAGGCGAGGCCTGTGATGGAATAACTGGAATGTGTTGATACTGTATCCACAGCACAGAATGACAGGCAGCTCATCTTATGCAATCCTCCCCTACAATAAATTGTCTGCAGAAACTACAGCATATTTAATTAAACAGACACCGAAATTACGCTTTCATCTCTTGCGACAGCCGATCACGTAATGACAATATTGTTTCTTTTCACAAAACCTTGGCAGGTTATGTCAAAATATATATCCGGATAAATTATAATTATTTTTTAAATTTCATTAATATTATTTCTTTGTCCTCCATTTATTGTTTTTGATAAATGATTTGATATTTCTCAATCGTTTTTCAATTCTATATCTGGAAAGTACAGTTATAGAAAGAATTAAATGGCTAGCAGGTTTTCTTAAATTATATGTTATTTATTTATTTAGTTTGAGCAACTGATTTAGTTTAAGCAGACACAGTTACTCTCTTCCGTCAGTCGACTTTCTTTGTCTTCATTTCTTAATTTCTGTCATCATTTAATATTTCTTATCAAGTATTTTAAGTATATAAGCAGAGTGCCGTGTATTAACGTATGTGGAAATCTTGAATATAAAATAGAAACGACAATACACTTAGAAATAATATTTAAAAATTAAAAAAATTAAATGATGTAAGCAGAGATTGTAAATGGAAATCTGATCATAAGTACCGTTCAGATCACCGAAATTTTAGGCTAATTACTTGTTTTCAACTGCAACCCAAATCTAGTATTTTTGAGGTGAAGGTATGAACAGATCTAGCAATTGATTGATGTGTCTTACCTACAGGAAGTTAGTCCACGCCTGTAGGTATCCAGAAGAAATTGTAGAAAACAACAAATTGTTTCGAGTTGCTGCTGTTCCAAAACACATTTTTATGGACAATCGTACAGATCTTCATAAGGCGAGGCTTATTGTTGAGTAATTCGAAAGTAAAAGATGTCGAAAGAATTAAATGCTTAGCCTTTTAAATTGTGTGAAGAAACTAAAGCTTATTAATTTAAGTAGACACAGTTTACTCTTCCGACAATCGAACATGATCAAATATATAATAATACATAAATAGCAAAAACTAAAATTTCGATAGTTAAGTACTAATTTACTGTAAATTATTGTTGAATTTTGTAAGCTTCATTGATATTTCTTTTTATATTTACCTTCTTACTTTCTGCCATCATACATTACTATTTTTTAAGTATTTTGGAGTAAATAGTTGTTTAATGATTTGATATTTCTCAATCAAATTTTCAGCTGTTCTGTGATAATATTGTAGCTTCAATAAGTTATTCTTCCTTTTATTCTCTTGAACAGAATAAACCAAATTCCTTCAATAATTTCAAACAATCCAAGAGCAGTTATTCCTAAATTCAAGCTAAGGTTTCCAAAGATATTTAATATTAATGTTGATAGATTTCTTTGTCTAAATTCCCTTATTTCTAATAGTTTGTTGGTCGCAAAATAAAATCCGGGATTGACCTGGTTAAATCGATATTCATCTAATTTTAGATGCAGAGAATAAAACGTTTCTGTACATTTTCTTGGACATCCACAATGCTTTCTTGTCATATTAGAAATAATTGATTGACTTATTTTCACAGAATTATTATAAATTTCTTCATTTTCACACAATGGCAGATTATCTTCTGAGAAAATAGGAATTCTACAAAAAAAAAAAAAGAAAAAAGAAAAAAAAATCAATCTCTGATTAATCATTTTTAAAAAAATACAATAAAATTAAGCCTGATAGTCATATTAACTTTGTTTAATTATCATTTTATCTTAGTGATTCTCTCAAATGATAGAATGATCATTTTTTTCATATTTTAAGCTGCCATTTCGATTTCTGAAGTAAAAAGCAATTATTGCGATTTGGCTTCAATTCTGAATTTACTTAAACTAAATAAAATTATCTACTTTTAATTTTCAGATGTATTCTATAGTTTAACGACATACTGTACTTCATCTTAACAAAGCGGTAATTTATCAAAAACTATTAATTATCTGTCGCAATATGGCTTGTTTAAACCGGAAACGCGTAATTAGAGGCTGTCACTGGGCCACCAGCCATTGGTTGTAGGATTGAATAGGGTGTGGATTCTGTACTGGACAGGGTGGCGAAAAGTCCTACAACATCTGATTTTTGTTTTCCTACAAAATAAATACATGTGTCGCTGATACTCGATTGATAGGTATCTTACAGGTAGACATCTGGAGGACCTGCTGAAAACCTTAACTTACTGAAATTTTCAGTCGTTTCGAGATACGAGCAGATACGTGCGTTGCCAACGTGAAGGAGAGACTTCTGGCTTCCATGTCAGCCACGAGCGGCCCATGAGCAGCTAATACTAATATCGGGAAAACCACGCTTTATGTTATGCAGGATTTCAGGGCACATTTTGGTAAGACGCCAGCGAGCAGAGATAACTTGTCGAAGTGGGAGAAAAAGACTTTCAGTACTGGATGTGTCAAACACGAGAGGCAAAGGATAAGGCAGTTCACTTGTACTGCTGTCACTTAGTCAGTGACTCGATCACCAATGAAATCAACTCGAAAATGTGCCGCCGAGTTGCAAGTGATGCGATCAACAATCCGCGACCACTTGAAGAAAGACTTTGAAATGAAATCTTTTCGCTTTGTGACTGTCAGTGAATTAGCAGACAGTGATTTGGACAGTCGCAAGAAAGCTAACATTTCCAACACGTGCGAAACAACAAAACAAAAGAACGTTCTATTTACTGACGAATGGGCCAATAACCGAAGTTCAAGAAATCGGATCATCTTCTGGGCGAAAGAAAACCCTCACTTTTACCAAGAACTTCAACAGAATCCTCCGCATGTAGTGACGAGGGCCGGCATAATTGCAAACCATCTGGGAGGTCCTTATTTCTTTGAAGATTTTGTAAATCAAATTTCATATCTTAACATGTTGAATACGTGGTTACGTCCGAAGCTGTTGGCGGAAGACATTTTTGTCTGGTTCCAACAAAATGGTGTACCGGAACACTTTCCTATTGTCATCCGCGACTAGCCCGACGACACTTTTCCACATCGTTGGATTGGACAGGGACAGAACAGGTAACGGCATCGGGTTGCCTTGGCCTTACGCAGCTCAGATGTAACCACGTCAGAAAATGAGTTGTGGGGCTTCATTAAGGAGAGGGTACGAGGGCGCCGATGTGCTTCCGCAATGCTTTAAAAGCTGCCTTGCAAGAATTGACGCCGGAAATGCTCCCCAACAAGAACAGAAAATGACGCAATAGTTGTCTCTGCAGAGATCATGACGGAACTCACACTGACGTCCTAGATGCTTAACAGGAACATTTCCCTTTACACTTTATAAATATATTAATCATCACAGCCTAATAACAGATGTAGTGCAACTTTTCATCCATCTGCATTTCTTTTTTCATCGTTGATGTTTTGGAAAATATAGTCTTTTTATTTTTTGTGTTGTGGCTTTTTTTTTGTTGTTTTGTTCTAAATTACATTTCAAGAATCCTAAAAATAATTTCAAAATTCAACATTTATTGTGATAAATGGATTAAAACGATTTGATTGATAATAATCATTTGAAAATTAATGGCCAGTTGTTAAAGATTTCCATTTGACAATTGAACAAATTATAAATAATCTTTTGAAAGTTACAAATATGTAAGAAATCGCTTTGAAACAATGTAATTACTTTCAAATATTAAACGAAGTAAGTATCGATAAATTTACTTACTTGCATTTTACTTCTTGACGAATTCTTTTTTCAATGCACTTAGAAAAGCACTTATGACCCTCCTTTGAATCGCTGCATTTGTTATTTAAATAACTTTGACTCACTCTCTTGAAAATATTAAGAAAATTGAAAATGTATAATAAAGTAGTTGTTGAGTTATTTAAATAAAAAATAATGAACTATAACTGTGGCGAAGTTAAAAGGATTATTGAAAGGAGTGAAAACAAGAATTCAAAGATAATAACAAAAGTCACACTTAATATGTGTGTTGTAGCTTGTTTGTTTGTTTGTCATGTGATAGACTCATTATTATTACTACAGAAATTATCATTAGAGGCTGTAACCTCTAATATTATAGAGGTTTTGCCATGATAAATTGTTCAATTTTGGAAGCTAAGATTTAAATGTACACATTACTTGCTATTATAATAAATTATTTAGAAAATGCTTAAAATAAACTGTATTGGAAAGGAAAAAGAGAAAATATTTTCAGAAATAAGAGGGGAGAGCCGCGGTCCAAGCCGAGCGGCAAGGAAGGGACAGTGAAGACAGATCGCTTGTGAAGAAGGGTAAGGGAGAAAAAGAGAGACAAATTGGCGGTGGCCCGTCAGGTGCTCGACGTATATGTCTCGGCTTCAACGAATGGCATCCGAGACCATAAGCCGCTTCATCAGGCGGGCGTAGCTGTGGGAGATGCGAAGTCTACGAACGGCCTACGAACGGCCTTCGCGTAGTCCCAATCGCCCATGGCTCCTACGACGAAGGCGTCGCGGTGACCGAGAAGCAGAGAGACTGCAGATATAAAGATGCAGGAGTATACTTTCTCACTTTCTCGGCTCTGGCTAGGTCCAACGCCGGGCACCTGTTCTCAAAGGGCATGGTGACATCGACAATCGTGACCTGCTTGGAGGCGTTGTCGATGATCACCAGGTCCGGTCGAACACGTTCTTCGTAATTGGAGATCGTATGGTTTACACAGATTTCAACGGACGGCGATGCGCGGATAGCGTTGCGCAGCCGATTGAGACCGCGTTGCGTCTTGCTTATGGTCGTCATGTGGAGCAGGCAGTGGCAGAGGACGTGGGGGAGGGTCTCATTTGAAACGAAACGCTTGCAGTCATTGAGCGGCCCAACACCCAACCTAACACGGTGAATGAAGCGCCACTCAGCGAAGCGCATGTACTTACCCTTTTCTAGATAGTGATTGGAGGTTGAGCAGCTGGTGGTGACCTCGTACACCTTCCCTTGATCCGGTTTTTGGATAAGGAACGCGAGAAAGGTGCGACGTGCTGCCTGGCTCAGGGTCGATGCGCAGGTCTTCCGGGAGATGGGGGAGCCGTCGGTGTGCAGGGACAATAGATCTTCTTTCTTCTCCCAAACCTGGAACGATGTCAAACCTGGAACGCAAGCGGCGAGTGGCAGGGGGGAGACGGGTCCACAGATAGGGAACGTCGGTTGTTTTTAACCGAAAGTCTCCCTCCGTGGATCCGTTGAAGAAGTCGCCAACTTCCACGGGGTGGCTGGGTGGCGGATGCGATTGGAGGCGACAAGGGAGGCGGTGGAGATCGCCAGGGAGGCGACGGAGTCGTCGGGAGAAGTAAGGAGACAGAGGGCATGGGTAACCAGACTGATGTCAGCCAGAAGAGAAAGGGGAAGCAGGTTGAGACCGCCCTCCTTGTAGGGGAGGTAGAGGGGTTCAACGCTAGTGCGTTGGGGGAGGGAGAGCCATCGTTTACCGGTCGCTTTGATGGCTTTGTCCAGCTTTTGGAGGGGTTTCAAGGGGATGACGCCGGCATTGAGGTGGAATAGAAGGCGGGGGGATCAGAAAGGTGCAAACGGCGTCAAACTTTTGCCAGGGGACGAGAAGAGATTGGTCAATGGAGGAATGGTCCTGTACTCGGCGACCAGTACGCGAGCAGTAGTAAGTGAATTAACAATTCCATGGTGCACGGTGCGAAAGGTTTTGAGGTCCATTCTTCACTGCTACCCGTATAAGATCCAGATACTGCACCAGTTACATTCGCAAGATCCACAAACGAGATCAGACTCCGCATTTCATTTTTGGGCTAAAAAGGCTTTCGACGATGCGTGGCCCTGGAACATTAGGTGGACAGTTAATGCGCGATTTACCTAGGCGGCGCTGTGAACATGCAGAATTGGGGCGTGTGGCGTTCCTCAAATCGCCTTGTGGTGCATTCCCAGCGGTTGCATTCCCAGTACGTGACTGCATGGTGTGGATTCACCGCGGATTTCATGCTGGGTCCATATTTTTTTTGAGGAGATACACCTGCAAGCCCTGTCCGGTGCACTGTTACAAGTGCACATTACTGGCAACTCTTGACACGGCATGTGGTTCCAGCCTTGCAAGAACGCGGGTGTTTAGAGACAACAGTCTTCATGCAAGATGGTGCAGCACTGCGTATTGGTTGCCCAGATAAAGGAACTTCTTCGTGCCCGCTTCGGCGATGATCATGTTCTGTCGGGACACTATCCAGAGGCGTGGCCTGCCCGTTCACCGGACATTAATCCATTTGACTTTTGGATGTGGGGAACTCTTAAAGATTTGTGTTAATGAGGTATTGGAATTCTCTTTCCCAAGCTCAACATATGCAAAGTTGCATTACTATCCGTGCAATAACGCGCAGAAGTGCGGAACTTAATTTTAACTATCCGGTATAATTGCAAGATGAGCACTTTGGCGGATATGTATCTGTTAACTTCAATAGTAATTAGTAATTAATAATCTTTTGAAAGCCGAGCGGTCTAGACGTCGGTCTGCCGTGTGGCCTACATGCCGGACACCTGGGTTCGAATCCCGGCGAGGGCATGGGTGTTTCTTTCTTGTTCTGTGTTTCGTCCGTTTCTCCCTGGAACTTACTATTTCAGGGTTATTCTGGTCGAGATGAGAATCTCGTCCTCCGTTGAATGTTCTAGCCTCCTCCTGACGTTGTCAGGTCAGGCTAGCGCGTAGTCCGTAGTTGGCCGATCCGCGTACAAAAAAAAAAAAAAATCTTTTGAAAATGCCGGCAATATTATTACCAAACATATCAGAATAGGTAATTCTTATAGAAGTCATATTTAATGATTCAGACAAAAAAAAAATGTTATTTACCCTTCGTTGTCGAATATCGCCCAAGGAATGACCCAAAGGAACATCGTTTGCTTCCATCGGTTTCAAAAATCGAACATCATCTCCAATGTCCTTCAAATAAACCTAAAATAAATAGGTATTTTATTAAATTTATTTCTGTAAAATCATTCAACGCAATTTTATTAATTTAAATTTGTAACATTACAATTTTTTACTAAAAGAAAAATTGGGCCAGGCGGTTTGTCGTTACAGTCTATCAGCTGCTAGTTGGAAAGCCTGGTTCAGTTTCGAGCGGAGGTCAGAGATTTTTCTCTGTAGATTTCTTCAAAATGCAGCTCCTCAGGCTTGCACAAACATTTCAGAGACTAACTTTCAGTACCAGAGTTAAAGATGGCAGGGCTGAACATGAGCCCAACTTCACACCAATGGCCGAAGAATTCCAGGTCCTCTACTTCAAACGCACCCCAGCATGGTCTAACACATGATCTGTAAGTGCAGTTCTTTAACCTTAATGTAAAAGAATATTTCAACCCTAATATTAAGAAATTCTGAAATTAGGATAGCACTGGCATTCTCGTCCCGCTGATTTTCACTAACAAAGCACGATCATATAAGGTAAGAGCCATGGAAAGATAGTTCGTTGCCGAGTGATGTGATTTCTCCATGTCTTTATTTTTATCATGATCGCACTTCACGTAACGCAGTTATGCAAATTAGTGCGTAAATAGCCCAACATTTTTCCTTGTTGTAGACTTTTGGTGCTATTTGTTTTTCAGTAGAAGTAACAGAAGTTTTTTAGAAGTAGTAACGGGCTGTCAACTTGCAAAGTTTTGAGTATGTTTTAAGAAGAAGATTATATCCTCATCTGGAATGTGATGAATGGATTCAACTTCCTTACTGATATAATGAATCATTTACAAACTCTACCCTCAGCACTTGAGGAGAAGGATAAACTTGTTTTTGCTTTTACTCAGACAATTTTCAGGGTTCAGAAACAAAATAAATTTTTAAATTGAAATTTTTAAATTATCAATAAATTTCAGTTACTTTCCTAATGTTAACTGGAGATTAAATACGGTTTAAATAAAACACATAAACTGGATGCATACGAATTGTTATTAATTTTTGGAAAAAGAATTATTAATTTAATTTTGATAATGATTTGTGTCAGGCTAATGAATTGCACTAAGATATCTACGATTTTTTTTTATTTATTTCAAAATTTATGTACTCATTACGATCGATGAAACTGTAGAGGAGAAGAAATCAGATTCTTCTTTCAAATATTGACAACTGATGAAGTTTCTCGCTAAGAGAATTGAAATATGGCGAAGATTAAAGTAGATGTTTTTAGATTATATTATAAAGTAATTTTATATTATTCAAAGTTATGAAGAATTTTTGGGAATAATATAAAGATCAATTATAAATGTTGCTAGATAATTTCTAGACAAGTCTGTGCACTTGAAGAAACTGAAGCCCTGCTTCCTTTTTCTGGAATATCCATTCATGGTTGATGTGACCAATGATGGTTGTCCAATTTTCGAATCTCAGTTACAGAATCAACTTCTGAGGTATTTGAACTCAAAAAGAAATTAAAGAGTAACCATAAATCACAGTATATTTAAGTGAATTCCGGAACCAATTCCCAGAAATAAAATATCCTGAACTGAAGAAAAGTAGTGTGCGACTTAACTCTAGTTTGAGCACAACTTACTACTGTGAATCACTGTATTCTATAATGACGTTTGTGAAGACCAAGCATTGAGCAATTCTTACAAGTCATCATGTGACTGATATACTTCGTATAGCTTTCAAAACATATCCGCCGTTTTTCGAACGATTCACTGCCATTCTGGAGATCCACAAGACCTCTAGAATAGCTGGAAAATTATAGAAACGTATCTTTGTGTCGTAAGAATACTAAGTTGATAATTTTGTTTGGTGATATTTGATTAAAGTATCATAAAATTTATTGGTTTATATATTTCGCTCCAAGTTTTGACCAGATAAGAAAAGTTTTGACTAAAAGAAATAAATGTCATTAAAAAATATCTGTTTTTAACCTCTTTTCAGTTTTATTCTTTGGCAGTCTCATTTTCTTAGATGTTTTAAGCGAGTCAAAATCCTAATAATCAGTTAAGTATTAAAATATTTGATATATTTTATATATTTTATACGTGTACTTTGTGATTATTTGAAACTAATACAAATTACTAGTTTAAAAAATATCTAATTGAATAAATATGTAGTTAAATATTCTGTATCGAATAGGCAAAACTCAAAGCCATCTCTTCGAGTTTCGCAAAGATTTCAATCAATCTTTTGCGATTTAGAAAAGGCTTTTGTATTGGCGTTTTTGAAATTCCACATCACTGTCCTGATTTATTTATATAGTTTAGTAATATAAGTTAATTTTATTCTTATATTCTTGACTTTTTCTAAATTGCTGATTGATTGAAATGTTTGCTTTGCGAAACTCGAAGAGATGGCTTTGAGTTTTGCCTATTCG
>JAFIDM010043682.1:0-15780 GCA_023159025.1 Thereuonema tuberculata
CCTGATCACATTAAAATTTCAGATACACATAATTAACTAATCCTCTAAATTTATGTTTAATATCACATTTTATCATTATTTATCCACAACTATTATAGCTTTTATAAAGTATTTATGATCAAAATAGATGAACAAATATGATTACGTTGATATGAAAGTAATTATTCATTTTAAAACAATGCCCATTCTTTATTTATTTCTTAAGAATTTTCAGCATTAACAGTTGAAGGATTCCAAAAAAATAATGTGAAGTAATTATGTTCTGAATTAGAATATTTCTAATATTCTAATTCAGAACGTAATTACTCTACATTATTCTAATTCTCTAATGGAAATAGTTATGTAATATGTTGATTCCCTTACAAAGTGATGATAAGTTTTCCATCAGCACGTTAAACTTGATTATTTTGTTTCCCTTACTTTTGAACCTTTAGTTCTTAATAAATGCCTTTTTGCCTATAGGTTATAGGCTAAGGCTTATTGGACGTGTAAAATAACACGCATCTTAATTTTCTTGCCTTTTTTGGTTTCGGGGGTCACTGCCAGGTGTGGCGGTGGCCACCAGATATATCCCTGCCTTTCTGAGTCTTTTTATCGGGGAAGGTGGATTGGGCTGAGGAGTCCCAATAAGGACGAAACAGCTGTCCCCAATTCCTTCCGATAAATTGATTCAGAAAGGCATTTTGTTGCGATAATTAAAGTAATATTATAATGTTTATAAAAAAAATAAAATTAATTAAAGCAATTAATTAAAATGTGCTTGAAAAGTTTTTTTTTTTTTTCTTGAAGTTGTTAAGAGACAATTGAGATATTAATTTGAATATGCAAATTAAGCATAAGACGTAACGAGAGCTTACGTGATATTAGGAGACGAGAAGTCTCATTGTCGTAGAATCAGATAATCAGTTGATCAGGTGATGACGTGAAGTCATAATAATGTGAGAACGAGAAGTGAAGTCTGAATGAACACTTCGTTAATATATTTAGTAAGGTGAAGATTCACGTCACAGACAATACATACGGACTTCGTGAACGTGTGTGAAACAGGGAAAGACACAGCATTAAAGTCGTCTTAATGGAAGACAACGGCTTATTAGAAATAATACAATTTAGTCACAAAGTTAGTGACAATGTATTAGAAGTGCGGTATTTCTCAACGAAAGGTTAATAATAGCAACAAAGGAGCTTAACCTAGAAGAGAACTACGCAACGGAACTGTGCTTTCAAACGATACATTTTGTAGCAGTAAGAAGAGTGAAAAGTAACCCGTCACCCAATATTAGAAGGGACAATTATTCCATTATTATTTATTTTATTTTTCTCAACGTGAAGAGAACGTAATTATTCAAGCTGAATTGGAAGCCTGGAAGATCTCATTCACTAAGAGAAGGGATGAGTCATTCGTTCCTGCAATTCCTGAACTGAGAGAATTTAAGTATTCTACCCGAAGTAAAGTTTTTGAATAATTCAGATATTAACTAAGAGTTCTTTTCGATCTAATCGGAAGAAGATATTCCGTTCTTGCTACTACTTCTGAAGAAAGAAACTTGCTTATTAAATGCGCCGTGAAGATTCGACATTATGAGCTGCTCCATTACCCGAGAGGGAAGGACGGATCAGCTGACGTCGACGGAATGCGCCATATTCGAACCAGTTATCGAAAAGGAATTCGGACCAAAGTAACGATTGGATTAAAGACTGACGGTGGATTTGGATACTGCAAAAGGACTTAGATACGCACGGGTGAAAAGCCACCGAAGACATCAATTTGTAAGTAATTATTACTCTATTACATTTTGGATGGGATATGCGTTCGTCAACGCGGAAGTAATGTAGAATGCAGTATAAAGTGAACATTCAGCGCCAGTGAACTTTGAATAGATATTAACGTGGAATATTATTAATATAACTATAGAAAAAAAAATTATTAAGCCAATCCGAATAATGGATTAACTTTATGATAAGTGCTTCAATGATAATTATCACACTAGGTGTTAACTAAAGGGAGCCATTAGTTATATGTTTAGTGTATCAATCATACAAGTGATTTGATAAAGCGAAATTCCATCATTGTTAAATTCATACTAGTGAAAAGAAATAAACTAAAGTGTAGAATAGTTTATATTAGTTTAACTATAATTCAGAAACGTATGAATGGAGTGATTAAACGTGGAGTTATGTTTTATAGAGGCAATGATACATTATAGCAGTGTTACTAAATTACTATTGGAGCGTGCAACTCATATTATAAAGTGAATTCCTAGTTTAGGAATTATTATAAAGTTACCAGCTATAAGTGCCTTTTCTGAAAACTGTGTAACATTTTGTGGAAATTTAAAGAACAGTACTTTCAAGCAAATTATTTTATTTCGAAAGGAAACAATTGTATACAGAATTTCAAGAAATTGTTTTTAATGAGCATCGAAATAAAGCGTTTAGTGATTTTAACCATATTCACACTAATTTCTTTGCATGCTTTGTTTATTTACTATGCGTACTGCACCAATATCGCAGCACATTTTAATTTAGACATGTGCTGCTTTTATCTTGTTTTTGATTTTCATTGAATTATTTCAGCACGTTAAACTTGATTATTCTAATCATTTAACCTTTTTGTTAATGAAGAAAATTCTCTATGTATAAGCCAAAAAAAAGCAGATAAGTTATCTGCGAAATATAGCGATATTTTGGAAGAAAGAAGATGTTGTGTTTTTTATTTATAAAAAAGAACATTTTTTTAAAAAATGGCGGCCATATGCTAACCACGTGCGGAAGAGGGCTAGTTAACTTTTCGCAGTAGGTGGAAATCAGCAGGTGCAGAAACTTCAAAATCTTAAAAAAATCACCTGACTCTAGTAAGTAAGTACTGTTCTTATCTGCAGTTAAAAGATAGTGAACACCAGAAAAGGTGAAACGCTCGCGAAAGTGAACGCTCAGCAGACGAGCGAAAACGCCGAAACGCCATCGAAGGAGCCGACCTCCAGCTCACCGACTGACCCGCTACCCCTTCGGGAGGACCTGCGGGAAACGGTGAGAGCCTACGTGAGTGAGACGGCGGAATTGCAAGAAATTATAAAACTGTTGGCAGCAGCCATAACAGAGTTTGTGACTAAAATAGTCACAGATAAACTTATGGATACTTTAAAACAGAAAGAAAAAGATCTGTGAGCTCCAAACCGAACTTCAAAAGGTCAAAGAAAACCTCACCCAAAACCGCTTGAATGCAGAAATGGCGGATGACGCTCTGGAGCAATACCAGCGTAGGAACAATCTTCGAATATTTGAAGACACGGACGATGTCGTTGTTAAATTCTGTCAAGAAAACCTTGGTATAACAATCAACAGCAGTGACATCGACCGTTTACATCGAGTTGGACGACAAAATAGAGACAGGCCCCGCGCCCTCATAATTAAATTTGTTTCATTTAAAACGAGACGCCATTTTTAGGGGAAAAAAAAAGCAGCTCAAGGCCACTGGGATTACAATTAGGGAAGACCTGACTCGACGGAGGGTCCAATTGGTGCAGGCAGCAATTAAAAGATTTGGAATACACAAGGTATGGACTGTCGATGGAAGGGTGATAGTGAATCATCAAGACAAGAAGCGCACGCTCATCTCAGAAGAAGACTTACTTAATTATGAATAGTTATATAACCCTATAGTTATACAGGATTAATCCACATAACTGTAAATATTTTATATGATATTCCCTGTTTTATTATTATTTTTTTCTCCCCTAACCCTTAAGAAAAAAAAATATTATTCCTAACTTTTTATAATTAGAAAATTTATAATCAGACCTACTTTAATTATCCTTTGTGCATATTATAAATTCACATACGTATTTAACCCTATTATTATTATTATCAACTGTACTACTCATTTACATATTATTGTTGTTATTATTATCATTAATACTAAGCGTTATTATTTTTGTTATTAATATTATTATTATAACTATAGCTATCATTATTATTATTATCTTCATTATATTATCAATTTGGCCCCTTTGGCAAGTAAAATTACGATAGTTTACTTCAGACTGAATTATAATATCTCCTAAATCCCACCATATTTAACTCTTCTCTGTTCCTCTATGCTCGACTACAATGCCTCACTCTCACCCATCTCATCTGACTCACTTTTTCTTATCCCAAAATATCCGCAGCATTTCAGTGAATTGGGATTCCTTTATCGGCACCTTAGAAACATTGCAAAATTCCCCAGATTTTCTTCTCCTAACAGAAACTTGGGCTACTGATCCACAACTATTATCAAATATCCAGCATTTCTCCGTAACATCCGTTAATAGAGATGGAAGGAAAGAAGGAGGGGTTGCACTCTACTATAATGACAATTTTAATGTAAAAAAAATTCACGAATTTTCTTGTGTAAATGAAGACCTCAAATGTATCTGTTGCTCAATAAATGAAGAACTGGTAATTGTCGGTATCTAAAGGCCACCATCAGGAAACCTCCTTAATTTTCAAAATTTCTTAGATTCTATGGCCCAATTTATAAACCTAAATAAAAAAAAGAGGAATCTTCATAGGAGACTTCAATGTTAACTTTATGAACAAAAGTAGAAAAGCTGTCATCGACTTCTTAACCTCAATGAACTGTATGTTCATTCTTTCTGCATATTGACTCTCCCACATGCCACTCTGCCTCTTATTCTTCACACACACTCCTAGACCAAATCTTCACAAATTTCCCAGTTGAAACAAAAGATACACTCCAAGCTTTTGTTACGGACCACGATCCAGTATTCGTCTCCGCAAAAAGATCACATCTATTCAAAAACCTAACTCCTAAAACAACACAAACAATAATAAGTCGCAAATTCACCTTAAAAAACACAAATAATTTTAAAGAATATCTTCACTCAATCAATTGGGTAAATGAGTTTAAACAAGTTAAATAGAAGTCGTCCAAATTTTCAACAAAATATTTTTTTACGGATTTGACAAATACTTTACTTCTTCCTTAAATCAAAACAGAAGCAACCAGGTAATTAATAGGAAAGCATGGATATAGTCAGAACTACTGAAAGAAATCCAACAGAAAAACAAATTATATAAATCATACAAGAAAAATCCCACTTCCACCAAATTAGAGCATCTCAAAGTTCTACAAAATAATTTAAAATCAAGGATTAGAGCATCTAAGGAACTTTATTATGCTAACCTATTTAATAATAACTTAACAATGAAAGAGAAATGGAAGAAAATTAACAATTTAGTATCTGCTTCTATAAAACAAAAGCTTCCACACAATCTCATAACAAAAACCCTAAAGAAACAAAACAAAATCTAGATAATTTCCTGAGTACACTTCTCCCAAATCCTTCTACACCTTACCAAGGCCACAATAATAATACTTTATCTCAGAATTCCACGCTTTCATTCTTTCTATCCCCAACATCTCCCTACGAGGTTCAACAAGCTATCAAATCCCTGCAAAATAAATCTTCTTCTGGACCTGACGAGGTCCCTCCCATTCTTCTCAAAAATATAGCAAATGAAATTGCTCTCCATCTAGCCCACATATTTAATCTGTCGGCAACTGAAGACGTCTTCCCTTCCTCTTTCAAGCAGGCTAAAATTGTCCCGATATGGAAATCAGGAGACATGGAGAATATGGAAAATTATCGCTTAATTTCTATAATAAATACCTTCTCAAAAATTTTCGAAAAACTCTTCCATACTAAACTTACTAACTTCATCTCCGAGAAGCGGCTAATTGCTCAACAGCAGCATGGCTTCACAAAATATAAAAATACTGAAACGGCGCTAATCGACTTGACAGAATACATTACAAAAAACATGGCTGCAAACAATATCGTCTTAAGTCTTTTCCTAGACCTCAAAAAAGCCTTTGATTCTGTAGAGTAAATTATTTTAATAAGTGAAATAATTAATATTTTTTTTTGTGCTTTGAAAAGAATTTTAAAATTGGTGAATTATGACCAATGAGAAATCAGAAGTGTAGTATGTGCCGATTAAACAACGAACGTGTATAATGTAATTAGCAACTATGGTGATTGTTGTAATGAACTTCTCTGAGCAATGCAGTAACAATTTTTGAAGCTCTAGTCAAATACTAAACTAGTAGAATTTCTTTAAATAAGAAATAAATATTATTAGCTTAAATAGCTATGAAATAAGAGATGTTAACGTTAAACTTTAAGGTAAAACTCTTGAAGTAATCTAGGATGATTTATGAATATTAAATCGTAAGTGATAACTGAGAAAATGGAAGAACGCCATTACGAACTCTCTACATTAGGCCTGAAGACTGAATTCGCCAGGAAGCCACATATGATAAGTATCTATGCAGTTATGCATTGATATAAAATGCAATCAACGCACTCAAACCATAGTAAGTGATCAATTTATTAAAAAGTTACAGGAACGCTTAAAGTAAAACTTTAGAAGAAATGAACTACGAGATTTTCAAGATGGATGACTCGAGTAAAGCGGATATTAAATACCTGTAAAGAAATGTTAAAGTTATTGCATAGGTTTTAATAGAGAACTTAAATTGTTTGGAACATTAAAGTAAATATAATGAAGATAATAATTATTTATCCGATAGATAAAGAAATGAAGAGACATTAATTTAGAATCAATCGACTTGTAAAGAAAAGATTATTATTCAAGTAGAAATAATAAGTAAAGAATGAAGATTCAAGATAATACTATAAAGGTAATTACAAGTGTTAAATATTTTTGAATGTTAGTGAAATAAACTTTTGTGAAATAATAGAACACTTTCGATAAGAATGAAATAAGCCTTGTGAAATATTCGACATAAAGAGAATAGGAAATAATAGTTATAGTGTTATTTCAAAGAAGCTATAGTGAATATATAAATGAACTTAATTATCATACAAGTAGATAAAGCATTATGAATAGTAAATAAAACTAGTGTTTACCGAACTTTAGGAAAACTAAAAGAAATAATAAATAGTGAATCATTATACAAGATAACTGTGAATATAAATATCATACAAGTGTTAAAGGATATTACAAGTTACAAATTAAGAATAAGAAGAAGAAACTAAATTAAAATGGATATTTAATTTAGAAAGATTTTGAATACAATTAGCATTGAAGATAATAAAGAACTCTAGTACTTTCAAATAATGAACTTCAATCAAATGAATTTATATTTATAATAAATATAAAGAAGACTAACTGTTTTATAAATGTTTTTGATTTAAAATTATTTTGTCAAATAGCATTTATTGAAATTACAAACACATACTTTTAAATTGCCTTGCTGAACCATTAGGGGCTATTATGATTAAGTGAACTTTAATTAATTTAAAACTTCATAATATTAATCATTCAGCTCGAATATTAAGTATTTTTAAATAAAGAAAAATATTTTTTAACAGATTCAATTGACATCAAAATGTTAGAAAATAAATTGGAACACTTAGGCATAAGAGGTCCACCACTAGCATGGCTCTCATCCTATCTCATCAATCGCCAATGCCGACTCACTGTAAAGGACCACTCTTCTTCGTGTATTCAACACCTAGAGGGTTACCTCAAGGATCCATCTTATCTCCTCTACTATTTAATCTCTACATTAACGATCTTATTCTTACTTCATCCTCTAACAAGTGCATCTTCTATGCTGATGATGGAACAATAAATGTTCTGCCAATAAAAACATTAACAAACTTAAACAATCACTTCTCCATCTTGAAACCTGGCTTTCATCAAATGGTCTAACTTTAAATACCATCAAAACTGCCTATATGTTTTTTTATCAAAAGAATAAAATAATTTACAATAAAAACTTCTCTCTTACTTATAATGGATCCGCTTTGCATGAGGTATACTCTTTTAAATACTTAGGCATCACCCTCTCTCAAGACCTATCGTGGAATTTACAAGCACAACAAATTGCCTACAAAATCTCTAAAAACCTTGGTATCATTAGGAAACTGGGTTTCCTACCAACTCAGGTACTTCAGAATCTGTACTGGTCATTAATCCACTCCAATCTCTGTTACGGTGTTACGGTTTGGGGCTGCCCCTCCAAATTCTATGAAAATATGATTCTTAAGGTGCAAAAATATTTTCTAAGATTTGTGGATAAGAAACCAAGACACCACTCTATCCACTTCCTTTGGACAAAATATAAAATTATCCCATTCTATCAAATCTATAAAATACAGTTAACCCTATTCACTTATAAACTATTACATAAGAATCTCTCCTCATCTGTTACGCTAGAAACCACTTCACTCTCTCACTCTTATAACTCAAGAACTACTCCGGCCCTACTAATACCTAAAACCATCTCCAACTACGAAAGAAGAGCAGTCAGCTACACAGCTCCCAATCTTTGGAATAAAGTTCCCCAAGATATAAGGAACTGTCGTAGTCTGGCTCAGCTCAAGAGAAAACTAAAGAATCACTTCTCCACACCAAGTAATTCCCCAACCTAAGTTTTCAACACTTGAACCAGCTTCCCACCCCTCCTTCCCTATACTCTTCTCTACCCCTCTCCTCTGTTTCCTCAGTCTGAACTAAATGAAACTACAAATTTATTATCAAAGTATCGACTTATTTCTAAATGTAAGTATCCTAACTGAATTATCATGTATAGAATTTCTACTTATGTTTCTTCTTTTTTATGTTCTGTAATATGCATCTATTTTATCAATTCTTCGCCTGTGACGACACTCTGTCTGCCTTCATGACGAATAAAATAAAATTACTAATAATGACTAAGAACTAACGCTAACGAAGTCTTTCCGCCATTAGCTTTACAAACAATGATTCGAAAATTATTTTTCTAGATTGACATTTCTTTGCCTTTTACAGATATAATATTAACATTCTAATATTTCGATTATTACAATAATTGACATATGTGAGTGTTGTCACAATATATATGTGTAGAACTGGCAAAACTCAAATCTGGTGCTTCGAGTTTCGCAAAGCAAAGATTTAAATCAATCATTTGCAATTTTGAAAATTTAGAAAGTATAGAATATAAGAAAGTTTTGCATCTTTTATCCCTGTTTTCCGGACGAATTCAGTGTGCGGCTGTTTGCCGTTTAATCAATGTTCGAAAGGCTTGTTCCGATTAGATCAACGACTAGTGTCTTCAAAAGGCTTGTTCCGATTAGAAGGTCATCATGGCAAAACTACTCCATTGTGCAAGTGCAAGTTCTCTAAGCTATGAAGAGTATGTCGGCAAAGACCATCTATCCGCCATCTTTGGACAAGGTATCGTTGTGACAGAACATCGCGTAGGTGAACCAATGCCCACGATGATGAATCCTCAAAAGTTCTCAGATGAATATGTTGAATCTATAAACTTTGTTCCATTGACTACTGATGAGCAAGTTGATTCCTTTAAGAAGAAGAGTGCTATGTCAGAAGAGTTTACCACCGTAATGACAACTCGATGCTTCATCTGAAGTACGAATTGATGTTGCTGTACCCAAAGATTGGATTGAGCAACGTAGCAAGGCCATTAATATAAAGTACAAGTTTCTACAGTGTACTATCTCCAGGATGGAGTGCCTCCTTGATGCCTATAATGATAGAGTAAGCGCCATTTGTGACATCCAAGCATGTAATGGTGACATTCAAACATATTTTTGCAAAAGCAACTTGGAAGTGTTAAGCCTCTTTTTGGTGCAGTGGATGCAAGGCGTGGTCCCCTACTCCCGGGAAGATTGGGCTAGGTAACTGGGATGTGTCGCTGTGGAGGGGTAGACTGAGACTTTAAAGAGCTGCGTGGTACGGTTGGCACCCTACGTTTTTACGGAGAGAACCAAACTACCACCTTCCCTTTTTGTACCGTCACAATATATATGTTTAAAAAGAATCTAAGGCGGGTTTCTCTTTAAAGTTTTAACTTTCTGATCCATCTTCCACTGCATTCAGAGAGCCTTTTTGGACCTTAGACAATAGGGTCAATTGCAGTCACAGGCTACAACCACTTGATGTGTCAGTTTGCACACCACTGAAATCAGACTGTAATAGACTCTGCAACGACTGGCAGGTAAATAAGTCTGGAAAGACTACCTCTATCTATTGAATTGGCGAACTAGCGGATCTAGTCTATCCCTTACAAGTAACACAAAAGAATATTACATCTGGTTTTCGACAATCTGGCATTTATCTATTCAATAGCCAACCATTTGCGGAAGAAAAACACACTAGTCAAAAGTTAAGCATGGATCACAAAAATCACAATAACATCGTTAATTAATCAAGTAACCATAATCAGTATATAGGCATAATTTGGTGAAGAAATTCATATTATCTACTGAAAAATATAGTAAAATAGACCATTATATGCAAATGAAGAGCAAAAACTGTACAAAACTGGCATTTTTCTAATGGTTGTTATTTTGGTTTCACAAGTTAAGATACCCCATTGTGAATACACAAATTGTTCATCATGGCGCAAAGAACACGTTTAGCAGGCTCAGAAAGATGGAGCTGAAAGGTTAGAAGGCCTCTAACAGCTGAAAGGTTAGAAGGCCTCTAACAGCTGAAAGGTTAGAGGCCAGTCAAACAATTACAGAAGTGGCCAGATTCTTTTATGTCCACTATTGTGTCAACATTTGCAACCACTCTAAAGACTGGCCTTGAAGCAGAGTGGCATTTTTTTTGCCACTTCCCATAGGAAGAATGCCTGTGATGGTTTTGGAGGGACCACAAAAAGGGCTGTCTCTAGGTGTAGTTTGCAAAGACCTTATTCAGACCAGATCATTTCAGCTGAAGAAATGTTTAAGCTTTGTTCTGAAGAAATAACAGGGATTTCCTATATTTTAGTACCTTTACAAGAAGTTGAAACAAATAAAGCAAATCTGAGCCAAAGATTTGAAACTTGTAAAAAGGTACCAGAAACAAGAACATATCACAAGTTTGTATCACAAAATCCCAGTGTGATACACTGTTATGTTCACTCAAAAAGTGAAACTTACAGTAAACATAATGTTTCTGTTCTACCATATCTTGAAACTGGGTCTTTCAAAATAAATGACATTTTAGTATGTGTTTATGATCAGAACTGGTCAATTGGTAAAGTTAAAAATGTGAGTATGAAAAACAGTGACTTGATGATTCATTTTTATTATCCATGAGCCTCATTCATCAATTAAAATTTCAAACACTAACAGAGTGTGGGTACCAGTGACAAATGTTTTGAGGAAACTATCACCATTGGAGTTTACAACCATGACGGGCCGGGGCTACAACATAACTGAAAAATTACGTCAAGAAATTTCTCAACTATTCAATAGCGATTACCTTTGAACAACTAGAGTAAAGGAAATAAAATGACGTGATCATACCCTAAAACAAGTATAGTTTATCAATTACAAGAGTTTAAGTATTTTTTTAAGGTTTTAATGCACAAAAAGGATTGAATATACCATAAAGTGTAAGTAGCCATATGTTTTGTTTTTCAGTTATTTTAATGTATTTTTTAATATTTTATATGTGTGTGTGTGTGTGTGTATTATTATTTAAACATATTCATGGGTACTCTTCATTTACCATTTACACATTTTGTACATATAGGCCTAGAATAGGTTAGTTTATTAGGTGTGTGTGTTTTTAAAAATGTTTTAACATTTTAGGAGTCTGTGTCAATGTGCGTCATACTAATGGTAACTGAGAATGGGTCTTCCAGAATTCCAGCAATTACAAAGAAACGACTCTTAATAAAGTAATGAGTGTAATCTATAAGCTTTGCAGCCTCTGTAACACAAAAATCAAATCCAAATAACATTTTTATCATACCATGTCTGCCCTGATACGCTTCAAATTCTTCAAGGTCTTTCTTGGAAATAATATTTAAAATCAGTTCCTGTTCAGTTCTCTGAGTGTAAACATATTTTGCAATGGAACTGATTTTTCTAAGCAAATTTCCATTTCTTTCTAAACAACACTGAATATAATCAGGAGGAATGTTGCCATAACCCTTAGGAAACAACCGCAAATGAAGCATGGTTGTGTTTTCTTTCAAGGCTTCTATCAGTGCTTTTTGAATATTCCTATTCATTTTATACCCACTAATAATAATAGTAGTTAGAATATTGTTAGATCTCAGAACATCAACCAGGTCATTTATTTCAATTCCTAATGAGTTATCTAAAGGAAAAAAAGAAATATTGAGATTAATAAAGTGTTCTGTTTACTTTTAAGGCTTTTCAAAGGGTTATTGTTCCATTAGTACAAATGCCATTGAATCCAAGGTTTAAATTTAAAAGGCTTTTATTAACAACAAGAGCAGAGGCAATGCATTTGGCACCTTCATTACCAATGTTATTGTATCTGACATTGAGATCAGTAAGCGTTTTGTTGTGCTTCAAAAATTTAGCAACATCTTTTGCACCATCACCATAAAATAAAAATAAAAACCAAGAAACGTAAGAACTTGATTTGTCATCAAAGCAGTTGTTACTTTTTGAACTGCAACTGGTCCCAAATGTTGATCTGTGGCTGTAATGTCTCCCAAATCATGATCTATTTCATCATCATAAAGATTTATTCCAAGACTTAAAGATGATCACAAGGTATTATTATGTTTCAGTGAAGATGCAAATTGATTTATGAGAGAAAGTTCCATGTTATCAACAATAGAAAGTTTAGTTAGTTTTGTCTGGCTTAACTGTGTTGCTATTTCACTTAACGCATCATCACCTAATTTATTACAAGATAGATTCAGAGCAATCAGGTTCTTGTTTTGAAGGAACAGTGTTATAAATTCTCTGGCATCTCCACCAAGACTAATGTCATTGTATGAAAGATTGATATCAATTAATGTTTGATTTTGTAGAAGAGCCTGAGCTATTTCCTTCACAGCAGCATTGTTTAATCTATTTCTACTTAGATCCAATCTCTGAAGGGTTCTGTTGTGCTGTGTATTTTTGCTTTTTTCTTTAATTAAAAAAAAAAAATACTTCTGATTAAAACACAATGATGAAATTTCATGTGTTTATTACCAGGTACTAGAAGGGTATTTTTTTGAAAATTTCAGGTTTTTTGATTCAGTCCCTTTTGAGATATGTCTGTTTGAAAATCGACAATTTGGACAAATTGCGATATTTGAAGGCCTGTAAAACCTAAAAGTGGCATTTAAAAGTTATCAAATTCTTTTTAAGTCTTGTTCTCTATTATATTTTTAAGGGGAAAAAAAACATTAAAGTTGTGTTTTAATCCCTGCTTGGAAAAAAATTCCCTAAATTCTTCAATTTAATGTAATCGAAAACACATTTTTCTAGTTAAGTTTTAGATTATTTCCTTACACATTTTTGGTCATAATATGATTTGTAGATGGTTTCATTTAGAATAAGATGGTTTTTCTTTCAAGTTGAAATCTTAATAAACAAAAAAATTTGGAAATTGCTCTCTCAGAAAGAATATACAGGTATCAGAATTTTTCAAAATTGTAAATGACTATTGTTAACAGGATTCATATGTTCATCTTATGAGCATTTAAATACCCATCCAATCACTCCTTATTTAACTCTAAACTAAGATTTTTGTTATCAGCTTCTGACTTCTAAAAAATGCTCACAGCATTTCCATCAACAATATTTCCCGACAATCTTGAAACAAAATACAGAAGTTAATTCTTCCCAGACCTCCACAAAATAAACACATTATCTTCTTATATCATCCTGCTTTGGAAAAACCTTTAAGCCACATTTATCAAGGCACTGACATAGTTCTAACATTTTCCCTGTACAATAAAATCATAAATTGTTTTAATCTGAATGCACATAACCGTTTGGTTCTGAAGGAGTGGAACATAATACTGGAAAGATCCTTGTTTGAGGGATTTTTTTCCACTATGAGGTGAGATTTACTCAATATTTCGGCTCAGTTCCTTGAGCCTTCTTCAAGAGATGATGAGAATTACATAAATTTGGCTATTTCCGCTTTGTCCGTGTCTTAGTTTGTAATAGCATTGAACATGTCGAATTTTGGGCCTGGAAACTACGATTTGCAGACAGCATTGATTTTCTGTTACCATTTGAAGAAAACTACTGCAGAATTGCATCGAATGCTTGTCGAAGCTTACGGTGAGCATGCTCTTGGTAAATCACAGTGCTTTGAGTGGTTTAAAAAATTCAAAAGTGGCGATTTTGACGTGAGAAATGAAGAACGTGGAAGACCACCGAAAAAGTTTGAAGACAGCGAATTGCAAGCATTGTTGGATGAGGATGACGCTCAAAAGCAACAACAACTCGCGGATCAATTAAATGTGACTTGAGAAGCCGTCTCCATAAGTTTGAAAGCCATGGGAAAGATCCAGAAGATCTTTCAGGTTCCACATGAACTAAATGAAAGACAGCAGGAAAACCGAAAAATCACTTGCGAAATGCTGCTCACCAGGTACAAAAGAAAGTCATTTCTTCACCAAATTGACTGGCGATGAAAAGTGGATTTATTTTAAGAATCCTAAGCGTAAAAGATCATGGATTGATCCAGGCGAACTATCGACATCGACTGCAAGGCCAAATCGCTACAGACGAAAGACAATGCTCTGTGTTTGGTGGGATCAGAAGGGTGTGATCTATTATGAACTGCTAAAACCTGACAAAACCGTTAATACTGAACACTACCGACAACAAATGATCGATTTGAATCAAGCTTTGAGTGAAAAACTGCCAGAATATCAAAAAAGGCAACAAAAAGTAATTTTGCTTCATGATAATGCACCATCACACTCAGCGAAACTGGTCAAGGAAACGATTGAGGCGTTTAGTTGGGAAATACTTGCACATGCGGCTTACTCACCAAACTTGACTCAGTCCGATTACTATTTATTTGCATCGATGGGACACACTTGCTGAGCAGCGCTTTACTTCTTACGAAAACGTACGAAAGTGGCTCTGAATGGTTTGCCTCAAAAGAGCAACAGTTTTTTTGGCATGGCATCCACATGTTTGTCAGACAGGTGGGAAAAATGTATAGCTAGCGATGGGCAATACTTCGAATAAAATATTTTTTATCATTTTCATACAATAAACATGTATTTTCTAAACAAAAATTCAGGTTTCATATCCACACCTGGTATATATGTATATAAGTCATGTGATTTATTTAAATCAGTCTCTTCACATGTATATCCTCACATGCACAACTTTAATTCTTGTGCCATAGGAAAAACTAATCTTTAACAATTGCCCTCTAGTAATGAAGCTGGCCAACAGGTGTCTACTAATCAGGAGAAGGTCTCGAGGTGGTGTGTTTAGATGTCATGTGGTCGTGGAAAGAGATTGCTACAACCTCTGTTTAATATGTGCACTCCAAAGCCAAGAACACTGATCAAGGCGAGTCTGTTCAGTTATAACAATACACAATGAAAATAATTAGTAAGTACATGTAAATTGTTAGTCAGTGTATTGTAGAGAGTGGCCTAAAATTAAAAATTGAGCAAATTTAACAATCAAATGGAGAATGACGTTTTATACAGTCACATTGTCTATAAAAGAAGTTTTTCTTTCAGTAAAAAGAAGGCTTACTGAATCAGAAATAGCAGATTACCTAAAACATTTAGGTAGTGACAGTGGCAGTATTTATGAACCTGATTGTCAAGATGAATCCATTGCCAGTGTTGAAAGCAGTGAAGAAGATAATTTTGTTACTATTTTTCATAAGGTCAATAGTAGTACTTTTATAATATATAAATAGTTTTATAAAAATTTTATTGAATAAATAGTTTTATAAATATTTTACTGAATAAATAGTTTTATAAATATTTTACTGAATAAATAGTTT
>JAFIDM010043683.1:0-21631 GCA_023159025.1 Thereuonema tuberculata
CCCGAGGCGCTATTAAGTTGCGTGGCCCTCCCAGTAAAAATTTAAAAATTGCTTACTCAATACATAGGCTCTGAATAACAGACAGGCTGCCGGTATTCCGAGAAATGATAGGGTGCGATTGGTGGCCTGCCAACAGAAACAAGAGAAGAGATTAACGTTTCTAACCCTCTAATATAAGTTAAAAACTGAGCTCACCTCCCCCTAAAAACTATATAGATACAGCCCTAATAGCATCCACAAGAGGCAATCCAACGAAAACCACACAAAAGGAAAATCAACTTGTCCAGCACGGCCTTAAATTCACTGTTCCAGCAACCACCAGACACAAATGAAATTAAACAAGGGAGTTAAGCATTTAATTTAAGCACAGATAAAATATAACATGCATAAAGTAATTTAAAGCAATAAAGAAATGCACCAATGAAATTAATACAGGCTGAAGAAGCCTAATAAGGCTGATACAGCTCTCCCGAGATGATTGCTCAGGTTACGAGAACTATATTTATTTTTTCTTCCTTCGTATAAACCTAAGGTTTACAGAAAAGTAAACTTCGAATGAAATCCAGAAATAGCTAATTTGCATTTTATTTCAAACTTACGCTTTTATGTTGAAACATTAAGAAAGAAGTAAAAAGAACAACAAAGAAACACATATAACATAAAGTATTAAACAGATTAAATTCTTTAAAGTTAACTGAGTGTTACTTACAATAAGTTAATGACGAGAAACAGTAAATTAATAAGAATTCCTAAAAGAACTTGAAATGCTTTTTTTTTTTTTGTTCATCAGTAAAACCAGTAACAACAAATTCATTGCACAGAATCATTGATGTAATCGATTTTGTATTCTTATGAGTTTGAAATTCTGTATCTACTGTAAAATGATCATGAGTTTTATTTCAATAAATTTATTTTAATATTTGATATGTAAAAGCTACATATTCTTAGAGATGTTTGTATTAATGTTCTGCATGAACTTACGAAAAGAATAAAAAACCGAACAGAACTCTGTTGTTTATCTTATACGATAATCATCATTGAGAATACAAGTAGTAAACAAACGTACCTTTTCTCTAAGGAACAAATAATTGAAAGGGATGTATTTCATTGTAACTAGATATAAGTAAGACAAATAAAAATCCGGTCCGTCGTGAAAATCATTTTTTTTATTTGCTATTCAAAATGTTTTTAAAATTTACTTTTTTTCGTTCTTCTTCAAATTCAAAAAAAGTTTAAGGAATAGGATGAAACTATAAAGTATAAATTTCTCTCCATCAAGAGACTACTTTTCAATTAATTATTTCTACATCTAAATGAAGTTCGAGATTTATATGATGAGAGGCTGCTCGTCTTGTGTGGGCTCTCCCAATCCCCACGACTAGAGGAAGATGGAAGAGTGTTTTAAACAACTGATAAAATGTCAAGGGTAAAAATCTACTGGAAAGCTGAAATATCCAGTCTTCTTTACGTCAGCCAGAATTGCATCCTCAACTTTTTTTGCCACGAATTGAATCATTTCCTCTCGTACAATTTAGGACAAATAAGAGCGATTTCATGATCCGGAGTTTCGATATCGATTCATATGAGCCAGTAAAAAATGGATCAAACTTTGCTATTAGTTCTAGAAGACTAAGATAATTGCCGTTATTTGGAGAATCAAATTGTTCATTGTCTCCTCTGAATGGTAAGCCTCGTTCTGCAAGAATGGTATTTCAGAGATAATTCTCTTCATGAAATGTTCGCCAATATTGCTGTTCCGATTTTATTTCTTCCTCTAGCTTTAAGTTAGCATTTGCCCTCGCTCCCTTGTTAGGTACATAAACATGACATTCCTGTGCTTCTCTAAGTTTTCGTGTGTTTGGATAAGATAGTGTAGATATCCTCACTATGGCCGACCACTGCACGGCTATTTTTCTAGGAATGAGCCCCTTCCCGAAAGAAAAGAAACTTCTAGCTACCTGTTTGTATACGATGTATCTGCTTCATCGTTGGCACTTGTTGCTTCTGTCAGTAGCTGATGCAAGAAAGCAGACTTAAATTTTTTACCCTATCATTTTTAAGTCTCTTTCTAGGATCACTTTCAAATCTATTATTTATGCTAGATTACAATCTGAAGATAACACTAAAAATAGATCATCAACGTTTATTAGAAAGGAAAACATGAAGAGGCGTTCTTACAAAAAAGGTTCACTTCCAAGAATTCAAAAATAAAAAAAAAATGAAATGGAATTTTTTCTTAAAGAATTTGTTCCTTATTATCAATTATATTTTCTTTTCTATTTCACTGCAGTCCTGGAAAAGCAAAATCAATACAGAAATCAATGCTAGTGTCGAGTTATCGGGCTTAAGATAATATTATTCTGAAATAGAGTGCAAGGAAAAATACTGAAGGATTGTTTAAAGACTATGCGTTATGACAGCAGATGTAAGATAGGTCTATGACACTGTCGAAAATATTGGTCGTAGGCGCCCTTAATTTTGAGGCTCTAGGCTTGAACTTCCTCAGCCTTTGAGTTAATGCGGCTTTGCTAATACATCATGAATTACTAAAGTTAATAAATTTTTTTATTGTTATTTTCCTTATTCTTCTCATTATGATTACGTATACATTCATCTTTCTTTCGCCAATGAGAACTAGAATCATTTAGCACAGGGAGTCCCTTTTGAAGACTGATAGTTGGAGCAAATGCTTATATTCTAATTTCATAGCAAAGAGATCAGTGTAGCCATTTCGCGACGGATTTCGAATGTTAATGTTAAGAAAAGAGACGGGTGGAGATCAAATTATATGTGGCTATGTTTCTTCATTTACTTGCGTTTATGTCATTATTAAACTTTAATCAAGCGATAAATACATTTAAAATAAATTTAACGATTTGATATTATCAGAGATTGAGCGCATGCGTCATGGTAAGAAGACGTGCAGATTTCGCTGCACATTGAAAAAAATAAATAAATTTGAAAATTACAACAAAGTCCTATATTACAACTTAGTCTAATAGTGTTTCACACTCAGTCATGAGTGAGTATTTAAATGAGTGAGTATTTACAACTAAAGATTAAAAAATGTGTAGTTTTTTATAAATTAATGAAATCAGAGGAATTACGATGCCAGTCAGGCCGTTCAGAACAACATATTAACTGCGCTAGGGAGAGTGAAAGAGCTGATATTTCCACTCCGTCAAAGAAGAAAATATGGAAATGCGATAAATGCAAAAAGATAACTACTCAGATTAGCAATTTCATATTGTCACACGACGTTGCAAAGTGCAGTATAGTTTTGACGATGAAATTCTAGAACATTTATTATTATAAACTGTGAAATTTGCAATTGGGTCAATTAGTACAGTAAAAAATAATGTGAGTTTTTTTTTCTTATCAGTAATTTTGCAACTGGAAATTCAAATAGTTTACAGTTTAAAGAAAATGTTCGGAAAAAGATATATATATATATATATATATATTAATTGTAAAGAATTATAAATATATATGTCAGCAGAGTAATAATTTAGTGCTCTAAAATACTTATCTAAAATGATACCAAAACAAAGAAATCAATAAACACATTTAATGATGCGTTAACTTATATACAAAATGCTTTAGAAGCTCAGAATTAAGGAATTCTATATTTACAATCTTCTGGGACGTCGCTGAACGTCGCTGATCCGCTACCCGCCGTTCGCTAAGCCCTAACATCTCACGGTGCCCTCACTCCATCAATAATGCAACAATGACTTTATGTCAAGATTTATGCTAGATAGTACCTTCAGTTTCAGACATTCTACATCTTACCTTAAAAATTTTCTGATAGGCCCTGCTTATTGCTTTGCTGCTTCTGGAGTTCGTAAAAACAAACATAATCACTTACAGAATACGGATGTTTTTTAGGAGTATTAATAATAGGTACAAAAAAAAAAAGGTTTTCCAAGAATTTGAAAGGGCAAAAATTTTATTTTCTTAGCGGAGGTAAAATAAATCAACTTATATAATTTGCTAATTTCGCCTGTCTGTCTGTCCGTAACTCGATATAATTAAGCTATTAAGATAGATCCAAGGTTCTCAATGGTACCATTGAATCAAGATACTCAAATTGGATGAAATATTAGTTCATTTTTGTCATTCCATGTTGCTTCCATGAAATTTTAACTGAAATTCTAACAAAACATACTTTCAAAACCAAATAATTTTGTTACCACTGCACCGATTTTAATGAAATTTGGCATACTTCCTCAGTTTTTTACGCTGATTTTGAAACTCAAAACCATTTTTGCCGTAAAAGCTTCGTTCACAAGTTAGCGCAGTATTTAGATTAGGTGAGTTTTAAATGCCTTTCGGCGTTATGAGTCAAAAATAATAATTATTCTTTAGATAAATTAAACTTTAGATATGGCTGGTATTTCGTTTTTCTTTTTGGGTGGAAAATGATCCTTTAGATTAAACTCTCAGAACCTATATTATAGATGTACAGGTAAGAAGTACACCTAAATAGGTCTGATAAACATTAAAAAAAAAAAAAAAAATTCAAATCAAATCATCAATCGAATCAAATTCGACTGTCTGTCTGTATGTAATTCGATATTATTAAGCTATTAAGATAGATCCAACGGTTCTCAATGGTACCATTGAATCAAAAGTACTGAAATTGGATGAAAATATTAGTTCATTGTGTCATTCCATGTTGTTGCCATGAAAATTTATTCTTGGGAACTGACCTCGACAGCTGAAATTATAACAAAACATAGACTATATTCAAAACCAAATAATTTTGTTACCACTGCATCCATTTTAATGAAATTTGGCATACTTACTCAGTTGTTTACGCTGATTTCGAACTCAAAACCATTTTTGCCGTAGCAACTTCGTTCACAAGTTAGCACAAAATTTAGATTACATTTACTTTATATTTGATAGTTGATAATAAAATGATTTTTCAGATTTTTTTATGTCTGTCCGACAGGCTTTGCAGTTAGTAAATAAATATTTTGTAATTTTAAAAAATCCTACTTCGTGGCGCCCCCTAGCCGCGGCACCCGGGGTACCGTCCCGCTAGCCCCGCCCTCGGAATGGCCCGGACTAGCCTATGCTAGTTTTTCATAAGATTTTCAAGAAGATTTAAGTAAAAAAAAAAAAATTTTCCGTAGGAAGGTGTAACACTGCTCTCGCGACAACTATACGGAGAAGCATTGATGATGATACTTCATCGCAGATGTGACATTTCTTATTTTGTTATACATTTTATAAACTTGGTTTGAAATATTTTTTTTTGTAACTTTCATTGGGATGTGAGCCGGAATTTGTGCAATTTCCTCTTTTAAAATCAAGAGAAATTACGATTCTATTGATTAAATGTGAAAGATTTGTTATAATTTTTAAAACTAGAGTAAAAATATGATAACAGACAATATTGAAGAGATTTCATGAAACCACCATATTGAATCTATCCTCAGATGTAATATCGATTCTTACCACTGAATCTCTGGGAAAGATGGCCACGTATTTCACAACGGAATGAAACTGGTATGAAACTGTCTTTGCTTTTACAATGTTTTCATGTAAAAAAAAAAAAAAAAAAAACAGAATAAATTTTAAAAGATATATGTGTGGCCTTATCATTTTAACGATTACTTCTTTATCAAGTAAGCAAATTAAGATACATTATAACTTATTTAAATGTCAGTTTATAGCATTACACTATAAAATAATAACTGATCAATTCGTTTAGGATCAAAGTATAAATAATTAAGTTTTATAAATAATTAATTTATTTAATCAATTCAATTCGATTGCAGTTCAATCATCAATTTCAGATACTTGAAATGCAACAGCTTTTTAATATTTTGTAAACTATTAATTAGTTAAATAATTAATTGTTTTTCTCTTTCAGAAATTTTAAGATATTACGTTATATTTTTACTAATTACGCTTTTCGAAAATCGATGCAAGACAAATAAATACACAAGAAATACCGTAGAAGAGGGATATTCTAGACTATTCTAAGGGATATTCTCATAAATACAAGTCAAAATAACCAGACCTTTTCAATGTCAAATAGTAATCCCTTTCTAGATCAATCATAAAAATGCTATCTACATTATGAGTTCCTCTGAACTTCGCACAGTGGAACATTATTGCACTCTCTTTGTAGTTTCTTTGGTATCCTTTAGGTATTTCTATAACAATTTGGACATATTTCAGAATACTGCTACTGATTTCGTACTTTGTTTTACTTTGTTTTTGTTTCAAACAAAGAAAACGGGACAGTCATTGACAGTCATTCTGTTGTTCAATGATTAACATCAGTGAGAGAATTCTTTGCATTATTGTTGCAACATGTAGTGAATGCAGCAAAGTACACCTAAAGGAATCTAACCAAAAAAAAATAAAAACAAAACAAAACAAAACTGAAACTATTAGTGTTGAATTACAGTTGCATTGTAAAACTCCAAAAAAATTAATAATTCTATTCTGACGGAAAGTACAAAGTCTAGGAAGGGATTTTGTTAGAAGTTTTCATTTTTAAATCTCAATATTATTTTTGGTTTTTATTTAAAAAAATAATGTATGATCGCTATAGTTCCATGGAAATAAGTGGAATGATTTTCAGAAAATACAATAAATTTCGATTATGGAAGAGTGAAATGATGTCTCGAAGAGCGGTTTCTTCTAAAAAAATAATTGGAACACTGTTATTAAAGATAGATTCTTTTTGGTTAATAAAGATTTCACATTGACTATATTTACATACTTATGTAAGAATGGTTCAGTTACCTTTTTTGTATGAATGTTAAATGCTTTCTAATAACAACAAAAAAAAAAATCCCACCATTGTAGAATGAATTAAACCTTCACTTCCCAAAATATTATTTCTTAAATTCCTTTTTTTTTCTTTGTAAAAATGAAAAAGAAACAGTTTTAAAAATGTCTACATATATTCTGAAATTTTCATATCTATTACTACAGATTCATAAATCCAAAATACAGATTTTTTTTCATTTTCTAAAATAAAAAGGGTACAAAATTGGAATTATTTCATTAAACCAGTGTTTCTCAACCTTTTAATACTTGCGACCTAATTTTCAATCACAATTCTCATCGCCCCCCCCCCCCCCAAAAATTTTTTTTTTAATAAAAAAAAAGGAAAAAAAAAAATTGAAACTTTTCAACCAAAAAAAAAAAAAAAAAAAAAAAAAAAACAAACCCCCAAACCTATCTGTTCAACCAAAAAAAAAAAAAAAAAATACCTCCAAACCTAGTTTTTTGATAAGATTTTTTATCGATATACTCGCGCCCCCCCTTTAGTTGCGCGCCCCACAGCTTGAGAATCGCTGCATTAAACCTTCTAATCCTGGTAAGTCTAATCGTATTAAACCACGCCAAATGGATAAAGGATTTAATATTCAATGTTTTTGAGACATTAATAGAAATAGAGTAGAAATCCATTGTTAAAATTTCACTATTTTTCTGTAAAATTTTTTCACTGATTTCTCGATAAGGTCCCACCTCGCAGAAATTTAAGGTATAAACGTTAGATACAGTAAAACCGTTAAGTTAAGTCGTCACTCAAGGGACCAAACATTTTTGACGACTTAAGCGGAGTGACGACTGAAGCGGTGTGGGCATTTTTGGAAAAAAAAAAAAAAACACAATGAACTAAAATATTTTCATGAATTGCTGTAGGATTCGGTGAGAAAAACAAGATTTTCAGAAATCAATATATGCAAATGAATGAGTGGAAAACAAAATAAAATAAAACACTTTATACTTACCACATTTTATTTTCTTTTACTGGCTTAAATATAATCCAACAGTGTTGATTGATGAAGGTCTTGATTACTGGAAATAAATAATTGTGGGCGGTAAAGTTATCGACAATGATGGCAACAATTCTTTTCTGACCCGAAAACTGAGAATCCAGTTTACGAATATGTCGTTCCCAAATCGTTGTAGTCATCCATGCATTTGAATTTCCTTCATATTCAACTGGCAGGGATCTAACGTTTTTAAAGCAGCGTGGCTTTTTGCTTTTGCCTATCACAAGTGGTTTAAGTTTCTCATTTCCACTCATATTAGCTCCAAGCAGATGTATCAGGCGTTGTTTGCTTGCTTTTCTATCACCCTTAAATGACAGAGTTTTATCAGGCAAAAGACGGTAAAATAAGCCTGTTTCATCCAGATTAAAAATATTTGATGCATCAAACCTAGATAAAATGTCCTTGAGAACACTGTTCTTCCAATCTTTTATAGCATCACCATCAATAGCTGCAGCTTTTCCACAACTCGTTTTAAAAGAAAGGCAATGTCTGTCTTTGAAACGCTCCAGCCAATCATTGCTGCCGCCGAAATCTTCCATGTTCAACTCCTTAGCAATTTCAATGGCTTTTTCTTTGATAATCACGGCAGAAATCGGCACATTTTTGCGATCTGGCATGTTTTAGCCATCGAACTAAAACCTCCTCGATCTCGTCAACTTTCGATTTCCTCATTCTCTTTCTTTTGTCTTTGCAGTCAGCTTCTTCAATTACTTGTTTCGATGAAAGAATATCGTTTAATGTAGTCCTGGGAAGATGGTGTTCTTTGGCAAAAGCTATTTTCGAAACATTTGATTTTTCAAAAAGTGCAATTAAGTCTTTTTTTTCTTTAAAAGATAAGTTTTAAAAGATAAGGTAAGTTTTCGTTTCTCTGACATGGCACAAATGTAATCAAACCACGGAATTGCAAGATAAAAAATAGCCCTTATAGCGGAGCTTACTCGCTATGAAATGAAATCACACTCAGTAGCGGTCAAGAAAAACGTATACACTTGACAAGAGTCGCAGCGAGAAGTGTGTAATTTCCCAAGTGAATTTCCCACGTGAAAATTCCCGTAAAGGCTTGATTTCTTAAAGTGAAGGGGTGGGGCTGAAAAGACAACACGATGTCATGCAAAATTGAGAATAAAGATGCTTTTCGCCATTTTTGAGGGTGACGAGTTCTCCGGAGTAGAATTAAATTTGGTGACGAGTAAAAGAGGGTTATTTTACATTATTGTCTATGAGACTTTGTCGGGACCAAAGGAAAACGACGACTTAAACGGAGTGACGACTTATCCGGGTGACGACTTAACGAGGTTTCACTGTTGTCCCTTGTTCTCGAATAGGCACATCAAGTTTAAGGAAGTTTCTTCCAGTGATTCAAAAGTTATTAGGGGAAGGAGATACGAACATACACCGACTGATTTGATGATTCTCACTTACCCTATTTTAAAGTAAACTAAAAAAAAAAAAAAAAAAAAAATCTGCATTTAAAAATCATAAGCAAATGTTTTCAATGAAATTAAGATGTATATATAAATCAAGTAAATAATTAAACATTTTTATTGACTTAATGAATACATTTTGATAAATTACCTAGTCAACTTTGGAATGTCTGTGAATATTTTTTTTGGTTTATGAATATTTTTTTTTGGGGGTTACTAGAAATTCATGAGACTTTTGATAAGAAGAAAGACGGGGATTCAGTTTTTTAACTGTTTTTAACTATGAGAATATAAAAGTAGTTGTTCCTGTTTCCATATTTTTTTTGTAAAGAATCAAAAGACATTATCTGAATTTTTTTTTATCTTGTTTCCAATAGGAAAGTGAAAATGATGAAATCACTCCGTCTGTGTGTGCGTAGTTGTGTATTTGTGTTACTCCTACAACTGGATTCTTCTAACATTGTTTTCGAGATTAAAAGAGAGAGAAACAAATAAATTTTTTTTAAATAAATGCACTGGAATTAAAACAAAGGATTCGTATTCTATTTCCATTAATACGTCATTGTAGTAAAACACTGAAAATGAAATCCAATCTCTATAGTTTGATCCGATTTAACTTAACTTATTTACTGATTTAACTTATTTACACCACTACAGTACATAATGTTGATTTTTATTTCACTCATTTTTATTTCAGGACATAAAATTCGTTGTGTTGTATTTCAGAAAATGTTTTAATTCGAATAATAATGTACTTTTGTCATTTTTAGTCAATTCGATTACAACGAAAAATTAAAATGTAAGTAAATTTTAAAAAAAGTATGCTTTTAAGTTCTTTCGAACTTTCAGTTAAAATTATTAAATCGATGTCAAATAATATTCTAGGATTACTGTTATCAATCCACGGTCGAGTAAATATCACTCTACATTCATTAAAATCAATAATTTTGGGTTAGTTAGTTCAGGTCATATAATAGACATCATACAGAATCTCTCTACATAAGTTCATTTAGAACAGTGGTTCTCAACTGGAGGGATTTAAAAGCATTAAAACGCTTAAAGACTTTTACTAAATTTTGTTAATATGTTTATTGGTTAAGTTTCCTTGCAGTTTATTGATCTCTTTCAGAAGTAATGAATTAAATGGATTACAGAAATAGATTGAAAATGACTGCGATAGATGACAATAGGTAAATTAAGTCATACATTTGATATTTTATTTTATTTTCTATCTTTCTGCAAATGTCTCCTGCTCCCAAAAAGCCTCAATAAAGTGAATATTTTATCTATTTTTGTTTACAACTATGTTTCAAACTACATCATTTATATAATACTAGCAAAATCCCTGTGATTTGCAAGTCTTAAAAAACAATGATTTGTCCTGATATGGAGAAGGAAGAAATTGATCCTGTAAGGTCACTTTAAATCTTTATCAATTGGTAAAAAATCACGTGATCTAACAAATTACTGCTATATCACAGTGATACTTAATTCATAATAGCCTTCGATTCAATCGAAGCGGTAGCCAAAATGGCGCCGGCCGAAATTGCTATCCATCTTGAAAATCGTTAGGAAACGTCAGTGCTCTCTCATTGGCTATTGCTTCACACACACACGTTCGGATTGGCTGGCCTTACGTTTCCACAGATGGCGATCTTCGTTGATTTCAAGATCTCCGTTACCTCTTATGAGACTCATTTTGGGTGACCCTGAATACGTAACTATGTCACTAAAGCAATTATCTTGCGGAAACAATGTAAGAGGGAGTAGTGTATTAGCGCTTATGGGGTTGAATTTACAAATATCCGTTGTTAATGATGCCCAAATCACACCAGCATATTTTTCCTCATTGTTTACATCATTGACCCTATCATTGACGGTCTACGATCGTGTGATTTGCCTCTGTTGACCATTTTCATCATTGCTTTCAATGTTGAAGAAATTTAGGAATTGCTCTATTGCATCGTTGTTTTCAATGATAGTATTTAGTGAAAGCTCCAATCAGAACCGACGAGCTTCGAGAGCGAAGAAGCCAACCGGTGCCATTTTGGCCACCGTTTCGATTGAATCGGAAGGCTTTTATAAATTAGGTATTACAATGAGGAGATTATCTTTCGAAAATAAAAAATAATTTACTGAAATAAATTAATTCTACCCGTCAGAATGTGCATACGTCAATTTTTTAAAGAGAGATTTCATTTCTTCTTGGGCTGCGGGTTACGTTCGCAGGGGCTTTGAGATTGCCGCTGTTTCGCTTCGCTTTCGTTTAAATCGTAGAGAGGCTTGAATACAATTTACAATTAGTTTCGAACAGATTGACAGCTTGCTAAAAGTCATTTCAAATTTTACCGAAATTGCGTTGCAGAAACACGATTTTAACCTCTAAAAAAAGATTAAACACCGTCTTTTCGTAACTGGGGAATCTTTAGCCATAACTTTCGAGCTGTAATCTGATTGGCTAGCTCTCTGCCAATCGTATGCACTGTTTCATCATATTTCGTAGATATGGCGGAAATCAAGGACGGGGAACACTCCACTAAAAACAATGATCATTTCAGTGAAGCAAATCAATGATGAAAAAAAAAAGCTAGTGTGATTTGGGCATCAGCATCTAGTTCCTCACGGAGAAACATCTTTAAAGTTCATGTTCCCAGGTTGAGATGTTGTGGCTGTGCATTGATATCAGTCAGTAGAATACATTTAGTTCCACCTCTTCTCCATTTCACCTTTCGGCTATTTTCTTTTCTAAAATCAGAAATTTAATTTTTTAAAAATGTATCTTTTTCAGTTTTTAAGTACAGTATTTTCCCGAATTTCACGTTTGTAGCTAAGTTGTTTCAGAGATACGAGTTCCTTCAAGAACGTCTGCATCCCCGTTTTCAGATTTAAGGAGGAAATTATGGAAAATTCGTCGAATATATATTTTTTAGATATTGATAAACAGCACTTTTGTCAAATTTTGTGTTTTAAACTAATGTGGTTTCGGAAGTGGTCAATTTTTAAACCCCTTTGTGGTTTTATTTACAAAAATCCGTTCTTACTTCGCACCTACATCATAAGTGGAACATATCCCTAAAATTTCATGTTGCTATATTCAGAGTTAGGGCTGTGCGGATTTGTAATTAAGGTGACTCTACTCTCTGCTCTAAGTAACGGGTTCTAATCAACGGATCTCAAATATATATGTTTAACAGGAAAGCTTATTGAACACATTCTGTAACTGTATTTGAATAACTGTCTTATTATTGTAGAGTTCCATTTCACTCTACATTAAAAGTGTCACGTGACACAAATGGTCACTGACACGATCCGATCCTACCCTCCTGGAGTAGATTTGGACTTATATTGATTGCATTTTAACTGTGCCTGTGTATTGCTCTTTTTATTTATTTGTAATATTTTTCTAATGATTTATTATCTCATTTTCTATTTTTCTGTAGAGTTAAGTAATTTTAAACTTGCGAGGAGAACAACAAATGATCAAAGTGGAAAACCACGCCTTCATTTCTCTCCTCAATAAAGAGAAGAATCACGTGATCGGAGAAGCCGCTCTGATTGGATAGCAAAAGTGAAACTTTACAAAACATCGGAAAAACGTGGAATTACTACGGATCGGTGAGAAGGACAGACAGAAGACGAGCAGACATGTGAGGAAAGACAGCTCCAGACTCCCGTTGGGGAAAGAACAACACGGAATACAAGCAGAGTACAAGCAAATTGTACACTAGACACGAACTGTTTATTTTTCAAGAAATTACATGTTCAGTAAACATTCTTATCTAATTAATTTACAAATCTTCAGTTAAGATATTTGTCTAAATGGAATGCGTTATTAAAATGTTTAAGTAGTTAAAAACATTTCTTGAAATTGGACTTGCTTATCCATTCATCACCAATCGAACAATTTCTTCATAATTGATAAATTGTTAAAAACCTGAATCATCTTTTCAACATTTGGAAAGTAATCGTAGATAGATAGCTTAGACGTGTTTTGAATAGGATAGATATGGCTGGATATAGTGAAGGACAGATTGGTGATTTTGAAGAGGCCTGTTCTTTATTTGATAACCGTGATGATGGCAAGATCAACATCTCTCAACTTGGTGATGCACTGAGAGCCGTGGGTCAGAATCCTACGGAGGCAGAGGTGAAGAAATATTGTCATCAACATAGGCCACATGAACGTATAAGTTTTGAAGTCAATCTTGCAAACAGTCAACAAGAATCGTAGTTCTGATACAGCTGAAGATTTCATTGAAGGTTTACATCACTTTGACAAGGATGGCAATGGCTACATACTCATAAGTTCAGCTGAATTGAGACATCTGATGATTGCATTAGATGAAAAACTTACTGATGATGAAGTGGAACAGTTGTTAGCAGGACATGAAGATTCCCAAGACAACATCAATTAGGAAGAATTTGTTCGAATGGTGATGAATGGAATGCGTTATTGTTAAAAATATTTTAGATTTTATTGTTAAAAGTGATCAATTAGGTTATGTATTTATTGAATACCACAATTACGAATCGTTTAAGGCTGTTTCTTTTGTATTTAACCATTTTTTTTTAATTATTCATTCATTAAATATGACATTTCAGTCCTACTAGGTTGTTAGCGTGTGTTGTAGGTGCTGAGAGTTATAATGGTATTATTTACAAAAATGGTCCTATATACAAAATGTTAACATAATATTCAATTAAGTGTACAAACAAAACAATAATAATATTTCAATAAAATTTAAGATAAAGATAGAAGCTGATACCATATTAGTACATAATAAATGTAAAGTACATAAAGTACATAAAGTACATAATAATTATAAAGTATTTTTTGTCTTTTCAAATTAGTCGACCCATATGATTTTTCCAAATATTATATCTCTACATATTATTTTTTTTAAGATAGATATTTTTTCAATTTTTTTCATTTCTGTTGAAAATTGATCAAATATTTTATTAATTAGTCTGTTTTTAATTCTTAGTCCGAAGTTATTTTTTGGATTATCAAAGACTTGTTTTGTATATAGTCTATTTCTTCTTGTTGCATGGGTATTAGCTTCTTGCATGTTATAACATATTTTATAATAATTCTGTATAATTAAATTATATATAACTCTTTGTTAAAGAAAAAATATTTTATTATTTAATAAAATTTGATTTTGTTGTTCACTTTGGAGTTTGTTGAAGTTAGGAAAAATTAAATTTATTATTTTTTTTAAGATTCTGTTAATATTTTTCATTTCATTTTTATTTATATAGATCCAATTATCAATACCGTAATTTATTATTGAGTCAATATATGAATTGTATAATATAATTTTTGTTTTTACAGGAAAGATGTCTTTGATATGATAAAATACATATGATAAGTAATTTAGCCTTTTTAATATATGAATATAATGAGTATGCCATGTATATTTATTATTTATATATAGACCTAGATATTTATAATTCTTTATTATTTCTTTATTTTCACAGTTACAGTTTTTCATATCTTCTGGTTTTTTGTGTATGCAGTTGAAATCATGATATTTTATTTGTGGTATAATGTTTATTTTTTGAATTAATTATCATATATTTAGTTTTGTTTTTGTTAATGGCTAATTTATAGTCATTCGTCCATTTAATTATATTTATAAGATCACTTTGTATTTGTTCTTGTGCTATTAAAAAGTTTTTGTTTGTGTTTATTAACAGTAAGTCATCTGCATAAGCAAAAATATTTGAATTTTTTGAATTTTTAAAGTTTGTATTAGTATATATTAGAAATAGTATTGGGCCTAAGTTAGATCCTTGTCGTACGCCTTTTTTTAAATTATATATTTTACTTGTTTTATTTTGTATTTTAATTTTGAATTTTCTTTTTTTTAAATAGTTCTTTAGTATTTTAAGCATTGGGCCTCTTACACCAATATTATTTAGTTCTTGTAGCAATATGTTGTGATCGAGACTATCAAACGCTTTTTTATATATGTAATTAAAATGAAATTACTTTTGTTTAAGTTTTTATTTATAATTTAATTTAAGTTTTGTAATAATAATGTTATACTTTTATTTTTTTGATGTGCATATTAATTTTTGTTTATTAACTGATATTTTTCAATAAAAATATATATTGTGTTAAAAATGTAGGTTTCTGTAATTTTTGATAAATTTCAGAGTATTTATATTGGTCTATAATTTGTTATATCCATATAATTTCCATTTTTAATGATGGGAATTAATTTAGATATTTTCCATTTATCTGGATATGTACCTTTTAAAATAATATTATTTATTATAAAAGTCATAAATTCTGCTATATTATGATGGAATTTTGTGATATCCTCTACCATGATATTATCTAAGCCAACAGAGTTCTTATTTTTCATATTTTTGATTATTTCAGTTATTTTATTTATTGTAGGAGGAAATACAACTAATGAATTTGGAGACTGGGTAGTATTTGTTTTTAGGAGATTTTTATTACAATTACAAATTTCAACGTTACCAATGTTTGTAAAGTAGTTTCCCATTTCAGTATGAGTGGTTTGTAATCCTTTTCTTTGTATAAGTTTTTCCAGATTGTTATTTACAGTTATGCCCTTTTTGTTTATTGCAGAATTTATTATATTCCAATAGTTTTTTCCGTTTTTAATGTTTTCGTTTAGTTTATTGTAATAGTAGTTTTTTTATTTTTCTTATATAACTGTTTAACCAATTTCTTTTTATTTTGTATTCTTCAAAATATTTTTTATTTATTTTATTGTTTTTATGTCTTTGAAATAGTTTATCTTTTTCTCTGATTTGATTACATAAATCGTCAGTCATCCAAGCTTTTTTCCTTCCTTTTATCGAATTTAGCCAACTAGGGACCACGTAACTAGCTCAATCTGACAACGTCAGGGCGAGGCTAGTGAAATTCAAGAAAGGGGGGGACGAGAATTATACCCCTTCCAGGATAACCCTGAGATAGTAAGTCCCAGGTGGGAAACGGACGAAACACAGAAGAAGAAAGAAACAGCCATGCCACCACCGAGATTCGAACCCGGGTACTGGCGCATCGGCCATAACGGCAGCCCGCCGGCTAAACCGCACGGCCACGCCAGCACGGCCCAAGCTTTTTTATATATATTTCTATTTATCTTTGATGAGCGGAAATTATTTGTCATGTATTTTTCATTAATTTCTTTCAAATGTCTATTATTTTTTTTTGATTGATGAATACATTTCATTAGCAGGTTTAACATTTTATTTGGATTATTTATATTATATGTCATTACTTTATTTGTTATTAAATGTAATTTGTCTAAAAAATATACTTCGTTTTTTATGCTATTAGATTTGTTATATACATTCATTTTATTTTTCTTTAATAAATTTGGTTTGAGGTTTATGAGCTGCATTACGATCATATAATGATCTGATATATGTCATTTTGAATAATGTTTCCAATAATATTAGTTTTACTTGCTTTTGCGAAACAATGATCTATACATGTTTTAGAATGTGATATATTTGTTTTTATGTCCCTGGTTACTGCATAAATAAAATTTCTTAGTCCGAGATTATTATATATTTCTATATATCTTTGTATTATTAAGTTTTTTTATTATTTATTAAATTTATATTAATATCGCCTATTGATATCAGTAGGTGCTTGTTCTCAACTTTCTCATTGAGTTCTTGCATAATTTCATTCAATTCAATGATAAAGTCATTTTTCTTACTATTGAGTGGTCTATAGATTGCTAATATTGTTGCTTCAACTTCTTTATTTTGATATAAGTTTTTTGTTTTTTTCTTTATATTACAAATTATGTTTTCAAAGGATTTTGATTCAAAATTCCAATTTGTGGGAAAGAAGGTGAGCTGTATAAAGCTGGTTAAATAAACTATCTACTAATGTCTTAGATCCCCACAACGAGTTACTGATAATAGCATTTGATTGAAATTACTTGCATATACTGGTTTAGCAAAGCAGTCTTAATCTACACAAGGCGAGAAATGAAAGATAAACACTTTAGAATAAAACAACATAGTTTATAAAATCAATGATTACATTAACTTTGTAACTTTAGTATCAAACGATAATTATTAGTTTTAATGGATTCCCATTAATCAAAGTTCATTTAAAGTTCTCTTGTTATAATAATAAAATGGTTTTCCACCTCACGTGAAATACATTCAAACTTAAGGTTCACCTTTAATACTTGGTCAGGAACCTTTCCTGTAAATATGAGAGGTTATTAAACTCAATGTTCTGTATTATTCTTTAATGCATTTAATTCACCTAATACTTGTGTGATTATAATAATCTATCTTGTGTATTAAGTTTATACTTATTGAATTGTACTTTAGAAATCACCTTCTTCAGTTAATTTCTTTATAATCGATTTATCTTTATTCTTGAACAACAAAATTCCTTTACTTGTTACTTTAAGTAATCTTGCACTAACGTCTTTAAAACTTTTACCTTAAAAGTCCTTTGCTTTCATCAAGAATCTTTAATCATTAAAATCTTTACTATTCTTGATAAATCACTTTCATGTGGTTTACTTAGACACTTCGATTGAATAGTTCTTTGACTTTATTAACTCTGTCTTTCAATTATCCTTATTCAAAGAATCTCTGACTTTAATATATCCTAGCAGTAATTTCTCCTTCTTGTGATTAATTACTTTATTAATCCTAAAATGCATAGGTAGTATATTCAATTCCATTTGTCTTAATGTTTTAATCTAAAAGTTCTTTTTCTTTAATATATATGCTTGTTTCTACATTCCTTTGTCAATGGTATTTGATTTTCATATACGTTGGCAATCTTCCAATGCTGCGATGGGAGACACGATTGTATCAAAAGTTCTACTTACAATATCGATGAAAATCGGTTCAACAGTTCTTTCCTCAATCGTCACTTACTGCGATGAAAATTACTTTCCTGGCCATTTCTTTAATTGTCAGGTCGCTTTCTCTGGTGATCGATTTCGGCATAGCGTGTTCTTTCTTGAGCTCGATTAGTTAGGTTTAAATTGTTATCAATACTATGAATCAACTTTGAGATTAATTTACTTTAACTCAGTTAATACTTAAAGTTCTCCATCTATTAATCAAAATACATTACAAGCATAATCTTTACACTATCGGATATTTGATTTCTCCGATGTCACCATTTCACAAACATAGCATTCCTGCTAATATTCGTTTGTACATGGTAAAAGCGTCAATTCTATTTTCGGTAATTTATCTTCTCTCTTTATCCTAACAATCCAACATTGGCATCAGTCATATATACGAGATTTCCATTGTTACTTCTTTTAACGTCACATGACAAATGAGCAACCTTCAACTTTCGGTTTCAAACAACATTAAATATTTTAAAGCCTAGAAGTTACTATTAAATTTAATTTTGTCATTAAGGAAAAAAAAATAAATTTCCCACACAATTGTCAATAGTTATATAATTTTTATAAAAAATTAATAATCCCCCTCCCTTTTTTCCACGTAATTTGCATATATTATTAAAAGTGTCTAATTTAAAAATTTTAACTTCTTCTAAAGTCACAGTTACTTCTGCCAAAATAATTACATCAATATACTCTATAGCTTGTTCTATATTAGCTTTAAGGTAATCAAAATTCTTCTTTAGGCTTCTTATATTTAAAAAAACAAGATTCAAATTAGTATCACAAGAGACAAAATTATTTTTTTTTTCCAGTTATATAAATTATTAAAGTTGTTAGTTTCAGGATACATATTAATTTCTTTCATTTTTTTTTTCTTTTTTATTCAATTTTTCTAAGTTCATTTTAATTTTTAATTTTTTGAATTGTTGAGTTTTCGTCTTTTTTTACAAGTATTTTTTGATTCTTGATCTATACAAATTTATAGTTTTTTTCTTTTGCTTTTTGTTTTGTTTGAAGAAAAGTTTTTTATTCTTTTTTGTGAGATTGTCATTCATATAAATTCTTGTTGCATCATTGTTCTGGAAGATTTCACTATTTGTTAATACTTTTTTTTTATCATTTTTTCTATCTATTCTATTTTTGCAGATAGTTTGCAGAATTTTATGGTTATTGGTTTCGTCTTGGCGTAGTTATGTGCTGGGAATCTATGATAAATCTCAATATCTTTTAGTAGATGGTTTGTGTCTAGAATGTTTGATATTGTTTCAATTACCTTCGATAGGTTTTCATTTGGATATTGTTGTATACCTATGATCTCTAAATTAATTTTACGAAGTTGACTTTCTAAGTTTTCAATATCCATTTCCATATTATTTATTATTTCCTTATTAGTTTTATCTTGATTTTCTAGTTTCTTAAGTCTATCATTTGTTTGTTTCAGAAATTCATTGTTGTTTTCTAATTTTACTAATATGTATTCGTATTGCGAGCTGATAAATTTCATACCTTCGTTTACTTTGTTCAATACTTCTTTCATATCTTTAATTTCCTTGAGGATGGCTTGTCCCAAATCGGTTGACATGGGGAGGTTGGAATTTTCCATTTCTGTTGACGGGGCTGGTGAATGCTGCTTCTCTTGTTCTTCCTTATGTTCTAAGGTATTCCTATTTCTCACTGTAATATTTTTGCATGCTTTACAGCACCAAGATTTAATTTTAGAAGGAGTCATGTATTCAATATTAGAATCCAGGTTAGAACATTTCCCATGATACTCCGTTCCGCAGCCATACACTTCAGCTTCTTTTAACAAATTGTTACATTTTCCACAGTTTATTTTATACTTCATGTATTCATTAGACATTAACGCTTTTAAATTTCAAATGTGTGGGTTTATGTGTTTAATGCCTTCTCCTCGAAGTAGTGGAAGGAGTTTTTTGAAACTTGCTATTCGAGGATTAGGGAAGATTAACTTTTATCTATGAAATATTTTCCAAATGAATCCTTAATTTGCACAAGAAAGCGATTAAAGAAAAGCATTGGAATCTAAACAATGGAGTTTTATCCAATTTCTCTTAATCCTGAATTGTGTTAAACCTTAGCTAATGAACTACTTCAAATTAGATATGGATTAAAGTTATTTCCTATTTTTTTTTCCTTAAGTCATCAATCGATTCCAACTGACTGAGATTTTAATGGAATGAAAAAGATACTGAGATGGTTTCCGTTTGTCTTCCTTATGGAATGGCTTCAAACACGAAGATAAAGTGAAATAAAACAATGGGATTTGCACTTAATAAACTAATATAATTTACTAATATACAAATTAAAATAATCGATTTCAGCCAACCAAGACTCGTGGCTATCTTCAATTAAATTAGAATAAAAAATCACTCCATTAAATAACAAAGTACATCAATATTCAAATTGAAATCGTGGTGAAGCGAAACGTAACGAGTCCTGTAAACGTCATGGCAACGGAACAGCGCCACCGGCTTCGGAAGCTGGAAACATCCGTGGTCAATGAACAAGTGAATATCATCAGCTTCTGTAACACCTCCGTAGGAATAGAATGGAAGAAATGGATGCAGAGAATAATCAACACCTGGTGAATGCAGCAAAGCACGTCCGAAGTAACCTAACAAAGAAATAATAATAAAACAAAACAAAACTAAACTAAAACACACACACACACATCAACTCAGTATCTGACTCTTTTACGGGATTTATGATGGTCTTTTGCCCTGTTTTTCCTCAGTCTGTATTTTGCTACATTTTTTATATATAAACCTTTCTTGTAACAGTTCATATTTATAGTGAAGAGAAATGAGTCCTTGCATTTCCTTATAAAGGAATTGTCATCACCAAAATCCGTACATGTTGAAGAGATTTAGCATTAGAGTTACAACCAAAGCAATTAATACTTTGACTAAACTGCTTTGTACATCTCTTTCGAGTACAGTTATTGATCATTAGAAAAAAAAGGAAGTGGTTTATTTTTTACCTTGACAGCAGCGAGCATTGCTTGTACATTGGGGAGAATCGAAGACCCGTGTTGGTGAACACGGAAGGGTCTTGCATCGAAGGGATCCTACATACACTACAATGGAACACACAATGGATCTCGGACATACCATTGACTTCGACAATTCACGGATTTTCGGGATGACTGACAAACCCTTTAAAAGAAAATGCAAGGAGTCAGTCCTCATTGTTTTCATTGCAGTCAGTCCTCATTGCAAGGAGTCAGTCCTCATATGAACTTTTACAAGAGCTTTATCAATAAAAGCTATAGATAAATACAGACTGAAAAAAGAAAGTGCAGAAGACTATTATAAATCCCAGTCAGATAGTGTGTTGATGTATTTCAATAAATGTGTGTGTGTGTGACTAAAGTTTTTGTTTTTAATTATGTTTATTAGGTTCTTTTGCTTTGCTGCAATCACTGGGTGACGATGATCCTTTGCATCCATTTCTTCCATTCCATTACTAGGGAGCGTCACATAAGCTG
>JAFIDM010043684.1:0-16954 GCA_023159025.1 Thereuonema tuberculata
TACAAAATTGATATTCGTAAGCCAATAAAAATAAATTAGCGAGATTGCTATTATAATTTACCCCCATTCCAACACCTTTGATTTGGGGATATATTTCATCATCAAATTCAATATAATTATTATGTAAATTAAATTTAAGAAATTTAAGAAATTTATAATAGAAATACCAAATAAATTGTCTATATTAAAAATTCTGAAACTAAGAATTTTATTTGTTGTAATAAAGAATCTAAAGATATATTTGTAAATAAGTTTTCAAAATCTGCTGTAATTATATTAAAAATTTTAGTATTATTTACATATTTAATAACAATATCATGATTATTTAATAGCATCATCATGATTATTAATAAGCCAATAAAAAGCAGGAATAATTTAATTTAAATAATTTCGTGCAATTTATTAAGAAAATTTTCAAATTAATATTTGATTGTTTTAAAATAGAATTAATTGTACTACAAATCATTCTAAATTTACCTATTTTTATGCATTTTTGGGTTTAAGAATAAATAATTTAAATTTCTATTAATTTTAATTCTTTTATATTTAAATGTTTTAAATTGATTTTGAAATTTTAAAAAACATTTATCTAAATTATTTAAAATAGTCTTTAGACTTATTAATTTTTAAAAAAACCGATTGATCATGTAGTAATGATCAATGGGGATTAAATTATTAACCAGAATCAATATGCTTATCAAAAAAACAAGAGTACAACGACGCTATTAGAGACACTAAATGAAAATATAAATGAAAATCTAAATAAAAATAACTTCACAATCTTACTGTCAATAGATCTCACCAAAGCTTTTGACATGATCAACCATGACATCTTAATAAAAAAATTAGAAAAAATTGAAATAAGGGGCCTTGTGTTAAACATAATTAGGAACTACCTCACAGACAGAAAAATCACCGTGAATATCAACAACACCTCGAGTTACAAATTAAAGATAAACACAGGCGTACCACAAGGATCCATCCTAGGTCCTACTCTGTTTATTATTTACATTAATGATATAGTAAACTACATAAAACACTCACAAATTTTTATAAACGCAGATGACCTAATACTACTAAAGCATGGTAAAAATACAAATATAGCTAACAAGGAAATACAAGAAGATTTCAACAATATACAATTCTGGATACACGATAATAAATTACTGATTAATGAAAAAAAGACAAATATTCTTATGATACATACAAAAAACAGAAAACTCAATTATCAGCCGAATGTGCACTTTCATACACATGATTGTTTACACAATAGGGCAACTAATTGTACAACTGTCCAAAAATAATGACTGTAAAAACCCTAAAATATCTGGGTATTACAATAAGCAATACATTCACCTGGGACCTCCAAATCAAAGAAATTTATAAAAAATTAAATACAATGACGTTTATCTTTTATCATGCAAGATATATATTACCAATTAAATATAAAATGATTTTGTATTATGCATTCTTCGACTCCTATCTAAATTATGCAAATACCATCTGGACAAGGACATCAAAAAAGAATCTCAAACTCCTAAACGGTCAACAAAAAAAAATTCTAAAATTAATGTTCAGTAACAAAAAACATATTAATAACCATAAAAACAAACATTTATTGGAAAAATACAAAATACTCACGCCTTATCAAAAAGCCCAATATAATTTAATAGTAAAGAATTACTATAGCTTGATTTACAAATGGAAAAATATCAGAAAAAATGATTATCGGTTAAGAGATCATAATACAATAAAATTTGAATATCCAAAAATTAACAATAACTATGGAAAAATGCATTATTTACATATTTTGGAAAAAACCATCAACAAGATTGGCATTAACAAAATTAGATCGTTTACAAAAATTTCCGAACTAAAAAAATTCCTAATAAAATGGTTTATTAACAATAGTGAAAAAATTTGAAAGAAAAAAAAAATCAATTTTCATAAATAGACATCCATTAAAATTTCTAATGCGATACTGACTGCACCACAGAAAGTAGCAATTTTAATGTAAATTTCAAAGATAATAATAAACAAATATATCTGTATGAATTTCTTATTTATGTAAATACAAATTAAGGAAATCTATTTTACATATACTGTACAACCGTTTCTACACATTTTGTAAATCCTTTGTACAAACTTTATGCATTCTTTTATACATCTCTGTACCTCATGTAATCTATATCTCACTTTATAATTTATAAATATTTGAATGTATGTGTATGTGTGTGAAAGTGTATGTAGATGTATATGTACGTATGTGTGTATGTATGTATATGTGTACATTTATATGTATGTATGTGTATATGTATATATATCTATTTGTGTGTATGTATATGTATATGTATATGTATGTGTATGAGTGTGTGTATGTATGTATATATATGTATACTATTATTATATCTGAACTACTGTATATATATATATATATATATCATCTCTATTTAGACAATTATTTTTTAATAATATTATTATTATTTTGTTAGTTTGTTTTGTTTCATTCATATAGATATAAGTATATCTAATAAAAATAACTGTAGCACCTGTTGATAGGAATCTTGAGCTCCTAACGGGACTCTAATGTAATTCAAATGTAGATTTAAACTAAAAAAAAAAAAAAAAAAAAAAAATTCTTTAATTTAATCAAAATAGCATTGTTTGCAATAATAGCCAAATTATTATGTGCTTTATCTATAGTTGTAAAAATATAATTTTTATGATAGATATAATTTTTTTTTTAATTTTAAATAAATTAAATTTATGATTTATTTGAAAATTATTAACTATCATAAGATGTATTTCGTATGTTATTAATTCTAGATGATAAATAAAGTTTCCGTTCAAACATTAAATATATCAACCATTTATTAACTTTTGTTAATTAACATTAAGTTTTGAATGTATAAGCTTTTTTTAATTTGTAACTTTTTAGATATGCCATATTTATTTAAAATTTTGATCTTATTCCAATCTAATTCATGATTCGGAAAATGTAAATGTTCTATCATAGCAGATTTACGGGTTCGTTTTAATGCTGAAGAAGCCTTTTATACAATAACTTTTGTCACACTAATATACGAGATTTTTACAAGTATTTTAAAATATTTTGTATTCTACATGCATATTATGATTTCTTTCAATTATGTCTTCAGTTATTGACAATGTAGATAAACCTATAAATATGATATTAAATTTAAATATTCTTAATTTGGAAGCAATTTTTTCTGATACTATATGCGGAATGGTGATAATATCATGTAAACAATGTCTTTATCAACTTCTTTTTAAAGACCTAAACGCTTTATAAAGCATTATTTATTTTTATTTTCAAAATAAGGGTTAATGGATAATCAGTGAATAATAATAAATATATCATACTTTTTATTTGTTTTTTCCTAATTAATTCTGATGAAGCTAAGATTGTAACTTTATTAATGAGATTCTTTTACAGTAATTTTCAATATCAAAGGATGACTAGAAATAAAATCCATTATTCCACCCTAAAATTTAGGTTCTCCCTAGAAATATGATATTGTATTTGCTGTTGTTCAGATCTTAAAATAATTAATTTCAAACATTCAAAGACTTGTTCCTTTCAATTTTTGAGTTGAATTTTAATCTTTGATCAAAATGTTTTAATAACCCTTGAAGATGATGAAGATATTCTTTAATCTGTAGTGCCTGCAAATAATAAAAATGTATAGTCAACAACTATAATAGTCAACTATAATGATTATCCTTTAACCCTTATTTTGAAAATAAAAATGAAAAATGGTTTATAAAGCATTTAGGTCTTTAAAAAGAAGTTGATAAAGACATTGTTTACATGATATTATCATCATTCCTTATATAGTATCAGAAAAAATTGCCTCCAAATTAAGAAAATATAAATTTAATATCACATTTAGCTGTGAACTGTTTTACGTGTCGTGATGAATAATTAAAAATGCCAGCTAACTCGACACTTACAAATTAAAAATGTGCTAATAAAATAATTTCATAATAAAACCGTGACGCACGTTTCGTAACCTCAACTGAACGGTTACTTTGTCAAAAGTAATATCAACTTTGTCAACATACTATCAGACCCCCGGGTTGTATGATCAATGTTCCAATGAATTCCAATAAAATTGAATATCACAAGAACAAAATCCAAGATCTACTAATTGGGGAAAGAATTAGGGAGGCGGATGGTAGAAAATTTGGTTTAATTGCTATCTTAAAAAGATTATCAACCATACTCAGAGAAAAATTATTACCAGAGGATTACTGCCTGTTGCTTATGAAGGGAGCTAAGAAAGTCATGTATGTTAAAAAAGCTATTGCCTTTCGGCATTGTAAAAAATTGGGAAAACACACGAGCAAAAAGTATCCCACCCCGCCTATGGCAATAGAAGATATAAAAATTATTAATAATAGTAAAATTAAATTAACAGACATGCAATGTAATTTACTTAAATTACGAATGAAATACAACATTGGAAACGAAAAGGTTCAGTTCATGAATGTTTTACTAAACTGGAATCGCAAATTAGATTTATTTCGGAGAAGCAGGAACGTACAGATGTTAGAAAAAGAGTTGGACAGATTATGTACAATAGGCGATTTAAAAAAAGAACAGATTGCACGCTCAACGAATTGCGAAAAGAAGAGTTAAATATATTAAAAAGCTATAACACAGAAGTCGTTTTTACACAAGCTGATAAAGGAGGGGCGACGGTTATACTCGATAAAGAAAAGTACATAAAAATGTGTGAAAAGTTCATACAGGAACAAAAAGGTTTCCAAGCAGTAGGGTTAACTGAAAGTCAAATCATAGAAGAAATTAATCACAAAATTGAAAAAATGCATGGTTTGGGAATATTAACACGGGGAAAAGCAAAAAGTACCATTGAAAGCAATGTAGCTTTACCTAACTTTAGAGGGTTATCTAAAGTGCATAAACAAAAAGAAAATTCTTTTTATAAAATAAGGCCCTTTATTAATTGTAAAAACAAGGCCATTATGATGGTCTCAAAAATGTTTTATATCAAGATGAGGGACATCAGTTTTAGGTCTCGTTATGCAATCGCAAAAGGACCCCGTATTACAATACTTAAAGGATAATGAAGTCATTTCCAACACATGTATGATATCCTTGGATGTCGTCGGGTTATGTACATTCCTCACACCATCTTTGGTAGTAGAGGCCCTACTTTATATGGTGAATATGGATAAGAATATCAATGAGGGGAGGGTATTGATTAATTTGCAGCAGATAACTATCCTTATTGATGTGTTATTTCACATACAGTATTTCACATTCAATGATCGCTTTTACCTGCAAAATTCGGGAACGTTCATGGGGCTCCCATCTTCTGCAACCCTCGCAGAATGTGTAATGGCATTCATAGAGCACCAGGCTATCGCTATCGACAATGTTTATCACAATGTAAATTATTTGGCGAGGTACGTGGACGACACGTTCCTCATTATAAACAACCATTTTAAAGACAATGTACTTGGCATATTTAATAATGTTAACAAACACATTCAATATACATTGGAAGAGCAAAATAATGAGTTCTTGCCGTTCTTGGACGTGGGCAATAAAAAAGATACTCTAAATTTGAAACCTCTGTATATCTCAAGGAGACGGACGCACGCATAACCATCAATTATAATAGTGCGGTTCCTAATTGTTATAAAAAGAACGCATTCATGATGGCGTTAAGTAGAGCCCCAAAATTTGCAATAATAAGGTAATTTTACAAAATGAGATTAATGAGATTGTTAGGATATTCCAATGTAATGGGTTTCCCATTGAAATATTAAAAAAATACATTCATCAACATTTTAAGAAAATAAAAATGCAGCGCGATACAAATCTCAGTGTGCTTAATGGAACAAGGGAACAAAGATCCTTGGGGGCCAAAAAACGTTATGTCTCAATGATATATGATCAAGGATTATTAAAAAAATTACAACCGGTCCTAAACACCGTGGATATTGTCGTGGCATGTAAGCCTAGCAATACGATCGGTAATGTGTTGAATCGAATCAAAAAGAAAACTGATAGTCAAGAACAAATTTTGAAAAAACGGGGAGTCGTTTATGGAATCTATTGTGATTCAAATAAAACACACGAAAAAGAGTGTCTCTACGTGGGCCAGACCAAAAGAGAGTTGGGGGTCGGGTGAAGGAGCATGTAAATGCCGTAAAAACGAAAAATCACGCATATTACACCGCGGAACATTGTAACACCAAGGGACACAGCATATGTGAAAACAATGTTGTCATATTTGGTTCCAACCAAGATACTTACCTTAGAAAATTTTTAGAATCGGGTACCATTAGGACTCTTGGCAGCTACTATAAGGATTTATCCACCAAAAATATATTCGAATATGGCGTGTGACTTATCACAAAAAAAAAAAAAAAATAATTACACATGTTAACACCAGGGGGAGATCAATATAGGAGTCCGGTCTCGTGATCTCAGTTATTTGCTTGACGACTCCCAACAAGGGAGGATTGGAGGAGGTAGGGGTATTTTATGTTTGACAAAGTAAACGGTCTGTTGAGGTTACGAAACGTGCGTCACGGTTTTATTATGGAATTATTTTATTAGCACATTTTTAATTTGTAAGTGTCGAGTTAGCTGGCATTTTTAATTAATATCATATTTATTGGTTTATCTACATTGTCAACAACTGAAGACAAGCACTAAGAGTGCAAATCGTTTTGGTCTTGTGCATTTCTGATTTGTTTTTTTTAGTTAATATAATGCAAGTGAAAATTTATTTCTTTTGAAAACATACTATTCAAACGATGTGCTCAATGATTCTGCCAAAAAAATTAGTTACAAAATCGTGCGCTAGAAGGCACTTTTACAGCTGTATGAACGGAAAACCGAATGTTTAAAAAACATTTATTTCACACAAACAGTATCAGACGTTTGAACGAGTCATGTGATATTGCTCAATATCTTCCCCCTGACAAATTGTATAATTTGCAGAATGCTCAACCGCTGCCGATAGGTGATCACCCATGACAGTTCACACATGTAGCGTGATACTGTCTTTTACTTGTGCTAATGTTGCACTTTCTCGAAGATACACCACATCCTTTAGGTATCCCCAAAACCAAAAATCGCATGGAGTTATGTCAGGAGAACGTGTGACTAATTACTCGATCATTGGTAAAGTGTTGACGCTACTGATTTTGCATGGACTTTCGAATATGTGGAGATGCACCATCTTGCATAAAAGAAATTGAATCTAAACACTGTCTTTCCTGCAGCTGAGTATCACAAAGTTATGGAGGATATCACGATATCTAGCCGCAGTCACGGGACATGTCTGAGGACCATTAGCAGTAATTTCTTCAAAAAAAATAGGGACCCAAGATAAAGTTGGATGAAAACCCACATCAGACTGTAAGCTTGGGCGAATACAGAGGCATATCCTGGAAAATGTGAGGATTTTTCTTGTTCCACACACGGGAATTTTGGATGTTTACAGTGGCATTAAAATAAAAGTGTGCTTCATCGCTCCATAGGATGTCCAATGGCTACGATGTATCAACTTCCATCTTCGCCAGAAAGGTCAATGCAAAAGTGAGTCATTTCTCCTTGTTGTCTAGAAGCAGTTGTTGTCCGTGACTGATCTTATATGAAAATAAAAAATGAAATAAGTTTCTAATGATCTTCCTAACTCTGCTCCAGGATAGATCTAATTGTCATGATACGACTCGGGCACTACCTGAACCTGCGACTGCTGAAAGATTGTTGTGGCAACATCTTCAATCATGTGATCACCGATGCACTTTCGTTCTCTGCCACGTTGGACAGTATGAACGAATTCTTCTACCGTCGCTCATACATCAATTTTGTCAAACCTTGTGGTGGCGTCGGTCCACGGCGTACTTTTTAGCCCGACGAAATTCACGAATCACAGCTACAGCATTACCATGATTTTGTAATAAAACTTGACTATCAACGACGTTCTTGTGAAGACATCGTCATCGCGGTTGTTGAAGTCATCGTCATTGTCAATAACAAAGTTTTGTTCACACCGATTATTTATAGACCAATGTCGACTGCATTTTCTGGTGTTCATGCAAATCAAATTGCTTTTTTTTTGCATAAAGATTAACTCTAGGCAATTCTGATGACATTTGGGCCACATTTACAATAAAAAAAACCAGACGTTACACTTAAAACCATACTATGTTGGTGTAGCATTGCATGTTTAAGTTTTTCTACAATTATTTTCATAGTTGTAGCAAAAAGCAACCTCTAATGGACAATTTTGTATCTTTTTTTAAGCAGAAGCGTTGAGCATATCCTTTGAATAGTGTATGTACCACTTTTGGTTATTTAACTTGATTTTAATTTTATTTATTTTAAAAACTATTCAAGTTAAGGTTTAATGTTGTTGTCAAATGGTTACTTTCATCATTGAAATTCCTCTATGAACTGTTTGCTCACAAATTGTTTATTAGTGTAAATTTTTGTCAGTTTTCGTAGATGAAAGCCCTTAGCGACGAACTTAAATTCTTTAACACTATAAAATTCTTAATTAATTAATAATAATAATAATATTAATAATAATAATAATAATTATCCACCTCAAGGACACCCCCTTGTCGTGGGGAGGGGGCTTGTCTGCTGTAATGATGTTGGGAGCTATGCTGGCGGTAGTGTATTCTACCAGAAGGGCCACCCAAGCCAGACAGGTCTCAAATGAAGAGTCAGACTAAGTGTGTCCACCAACCCAACAAACATGGTGAGACAAAAGAAAACAAATCCTATTCCGGATCGGTCGTCGCCCGGGACAACAAGGGCCGTGTCAGATGTTAGAGTCCCTGGGCATCTGTCGACAAATGGGTTACAGGACTCAGCTGCTATGGTTAGGCAACCAGGGCCAAGCACTGCAGGTCTACTAGAAGAAAAACAACTGAAGCGAAAAAAATATACTGTGTCTGAAAATCGTGCTATTATGGTTTGCTATTACAACTCAGAACCAGAAAAAATAACCAGGTTATTTAAAAGAATGTTTGAACTTTGGAAATCAAAATACCCAGATTCAACTATTACAGAACAAAGACTCGCAGACCAAAGGCGTTTTGTAATGCGAAATAAAGTGTTTAGTGATGTAGAACTAGAAGAAATTCAAGAAATTTGTAAAAGTAAAAAAGTAGAGTCAACTGTTGAAACAACTGAAGGCAGTTTTGAGGAGACTAGTGGCATGCACGAAACACAAATGTTGTATGATGAAAATATTCAAATTGATGAAGAAAGAACTACTGAACCACCACTGACACAAATCAACATAGAAATCACTGATGATTTGAATCCACGGCAACAACAGTTAAAAGAAAAAATAATGACACATGCACAAGCATGTACAGAAAGACAAAGATTACCAACCTTAAAAGTGGTGTCAAAAAAAGACCTTGCACCAATCATGAAAGATGTGAAAATGGCATTAGCAAAGTTCCAATTTTATCTTTGGAGCAAACCAATCAGCTTGCTTACAGCACAGCTGTAATTGTCACAGAAGAACTGGGTATTCAAAAAAACAAGCCAAATGGACCAGCAAAATGAACACCAAAATGGAAAATTAGACTGGAAATAAAGATAAAAAAATTACGCTCTGATGCAAGCAATTTCAAGAATATGAAAGAACAAAAATTGAAGAATGCAAAAATCAAAAAGGAATTAATAAAGAAATACTGGCTCAATACAAGAAAAGTTGATGAAGCACTAGAAATTGTAAACAGCAGATAACAGCAGCAGCCAGAAAAATAGAACGTTATGATGCACGAATTGTTCAATTTCGACAAAATTTGAGCTTTTTCAATTAGACCAAAGACGATTCTACCAAAGCATTAACTGCCTTAATCAGCCAAAATGTAAAAAACCTGATAAGAATGAAACAAATCAGTTTTGGAAAGATCTGTGGGAAAATGAAAAACATTTTAAGCAAAATGCTGGATGGATAAAAGACTTTGAAAATGATTTTTGTGAAAATCAAATGCAAGATCTTTTTATTACTACAGAAATGTTACTATGTTACTACAGAAAATAAAAAGCGAGTAAAAAAAGTCAAAAACTGGACATCACCTGGTAATGACCAATTGCATGGCTTCTGGCTCAAATATCTGACTAGTCTACACCCGATCATAGCCAAGCAATTTAACGAAATTTTACAAAGTGGAAATATAAGTGAATGGTTAACAACTGGCAAAACTTATCTTATCCAGAAAGATCCAGCAAAAGGTGCGACACCTGGAAACTATAGGCCTATAACATGCTTGCCAACATTATTTAAATTGTTAACTGGTATCATTGGTGATAATATTCAAGACTTTTTGGAGGCAAATAATATCCTGCCTGTAGAACAGAAAGGAACTAAACGAAATAGCAGAGGTACAAAAGATCAACTTCTAATTGATAAAATGATACTAGAAAATTGCAAGAAACGAAAAACAAACTTACATATGGTCTGGATTGACTACAAAAAGGCATTTGATTCATTGCCTCACAACTGGATCATAAAGTGTTTGGAAACAATAGGAATTAGTAAAAACATTACAGTATTTGTTAAAAAAACAATGAGGAAGTGGAAGACACAACTAATTGTTGGAAATGAAGAATATGGACTAGTTAACATCAAAAGGGGAATATTTCAAGGTGATTCCTTGAAACCACTATTGTTCATCATTGCCAATCATTGATCCCCCTTTCAATGATTTTAAAGAAAGCAAACCTTGGCTATCAAACTTCCAAAAATTCAACAAAAATTTCACACTTACTTTATATGGATGATTTGAAGCTTTATGGAAAATCGACGCTGAAATCCAATCACTTGTTAACACTGTCCGCATCTTTAGCACTGATATCTCTATGGAATTTGGACTAGAAAAATGTGCAAGCATTATAAAAAGGAAAAATTTTGCACAGTGACGGAATTGAAATGCCAAATGGTCAAATTATTAGAAACAATAATGATAAAGCTTACAAATACATTTTGTAATTTTGCAAATGGATAATATCAAGCATGGCCAAGTTAAGAATATCATCAGTAAAGAATACGTACAAAGGGTCCGAAAGCTATTAAAAGCAAAATTAAATGGTGGGAATACTAACAAGGCCATCAACACTTGGGCAATACCAGTTATAAGATACACTGCTGGTATCATCAACTGGACTCAAGCTGAATTGAACCTTTTGGACAGAAAAACAAGAAAATTAATGACAATTCATCATTCGTTGCATCCGCGCAGTGACATTGATAGATTATACCTACCCCGTCAAACTGGAGGTAGAGGATTATTGCAAGTTAAACAAACAGTAGAAGAAGAAAAACATGCACTGGCAGATTATGTACAAAGCAGTCAAGAACAAATGCTTATTGCAGTTACAAAACAAAATTTACTAAATGTAAATAAAACAAAACAAGATTATCGACAAAATCCAATTAAAACAAGGATAGAAAGCTGGCAAGATAAAAAATTACACGGCCAATTTCTTAAAAACATCAAAGGAAAAGTAGATATGGATAAGACCTGGTATTGGCTTACGAATGGAACATTAAAAAAAGAAACAGAGGGCTTAATTCTAGCTGCTCAAGAACAAGCTTTACGAACAAATGCAATTAAAGCAAAAGTTGAAAAATCGTCAACGGACTCAAAGTGCAGATTGTGCAAAGAATCTGATGAAACAGTGGATCATATTCTCAGCTCATGTAGAAAAATTGCACAGACGGACTATAAGACGCGGCATAATGCAGTTGCAAAGATGATTCACTGGAACATCTGCAAAAATTATCACATTGCAACAACAAACAACTGGTGGGAACATACAGTAAACAATGTGATTGAAAATGATATCGTGAAAATACTGTGGGATTTCAGAATTCAAACGGATAAGATCTTAGCACACAATACGCCAGATTTGACAGTGATAGAAAAGAAACAGATATGGCTAATTGATATAGCCATAACTGGTGATAGTAGAGTGGAAGAGAAAGAACTGGAAAAAATCACACTGTATCAAGACCTAAAAATCGAGGTTCAACGATTATGGCACAAGCCGGCAGTGGTGGTTCCAGTGGTTATCGGCACACTGGGTGCTATACCAAAAAACCTTGGTAAGCACTTACAAGATCTAAATATTGACAAAATCTCCATCGGTCAACTCCAAAAAGCCGCATTGCTTGGATCAGCACATATTTTGCGCCGATACATTACGACATCCAAGATTCTTGGGAAGAATTCGATGCGTTTGAAGGCCAACACCAGTACACATTGTTTTGTAGTGTCCTATATAATAATAATATATATATATATATATATATTCGATTGATTCGATTGCCGGGCTCGGTGGAGGACGGGAATTTTTCCACGCTCCTTTCTCCTCCAAACGGGTCCTAGGGTCTTCCCAGCCCTAGGAGTTTCTTTCCCGGGAGTTAAAGGCAGGCGGGCGTCGGGCTCGCTCCAACTTCGACCCGTTGGCTCTTTGTGCTGGGAGCCTTATCTCCAGCAACCCCAAAGGCCTGTCCTGGCCTAAAGTGGATTTCTTTAACTTTATCTTTAAAATCGTTTAATAAGAATAGTAGAAACAAGTTTGTGCTATTATAGATGAATCTCATTGAAAACATTTAACATGTGCTTTATTTATAGTTTTGAAATGCCACATGCCACATATAAAATTTTAAAGATATGGTTTGTTTCAGATCGGTTGTGTATCTTAAGATGATTAAAATATTCTTTGTTCTGTTTGTTCTCGTATCTATGGAAATACATTCATACAGAAATTGATTAATTGACATTTCCTATTGAAACTCTGCTCCGAAAATATTTTTGAATGGAACTTCTGCTTATACTCATATCGATCACTATATATGAAGCCAACAAATTTTTAATTTATTTGTGCTTTTCAGCTCTTTTGTAAACGTAATTATGTATATAATTTTTATTTCTTTAAAAATTGATAAATCTATAATTGAGAAACTTGGAAGCATAATTTCGAAATTATCAACAGTTTTGGTCACATTTCCACTTGACAGCACTGCAACATTTAGGAAGATGTTGTAAAGGAATGGGAGCAAGAATGGTAATGTAATCTGATTTGTTTTATATTGTTCAATATTCATTTTAAATTTTTGTGAAAAATTATAATATTTATATTAACATGTATATTTTGAATAAATATAGATCAATAGAAACAAATAACTTTTTTATATTTGCTTTAATAGGCTCTTTAAAGATCACCTATTATTAGAAATATAGGTGGCTTTTAATTCTCAATTCCTTTGCATCGTTTTCTTAATTATATTTTGTAGATACATAATAGATATTTTAATAAGGAAAATGTTTATTAAATATAACTCTTGTATATATATTACGAAACATTTTTTGCTACGTTTTCAAAGAGAATAATAATTTGGAAAATTAATTAAGGAAAAATATATTTATCAACAAAGAACATGATATCACTGTAACATACAAAACTTTTAACAACAAATTAAAATAATAATACATTTTTGCTTCAATCAACCAAAAGTATAGGCCGCGTGGTTGGCATTATACAATGATGTTGATCTCTCCCCTCTGAGACAGGGGTTCGGTTCTGATTTGGGTTTCGTGATGATGGACGATCCGCACTCGGCAGGTTTTCTCGGGGTTCTCATGTTTACCCTGCACTTCTCCCACCATATTTTCTAAGCCTTTTTCTCCATCTGTCGTTACTTCTGTGGGTTAGTACAACAGACCTCCCGTCCAGTGATTAGCTTTCCTGCCATCCACATTCACCACATAAACAAATATCAAGAAGAAAAATATAAACTCAATCACTAGACTACATCTTTATTATGGTTTTATAATGTTGTATTTATCTTTTTTGTAATTTGGAGGCACTTCATAATAAAGAATATCTTCATTCTTCAAGGGTTATTAGAAAATTTTGACAATAGATTAAAATTCATTTAAAAAATTGAAAAGAACAAGTCTTTGAATGTTTTGGATTTAAATATTTTAAGATCTGAACAACCACAAATACAATATCATATTTAGAGAAAGAAGCTGAATTTCTTGGGTAGAATAAAGGATTTTATATCTAATCATCCTTTGCTATTCAAAATTGCTGTAAAAAAAATCTCATTAAAAAATACAATCATCAGAATTAATTAAGATAAAACAAATAAAAAGTATGATGTATGAATTATTATTGAATAATTATTCATTTACTATCATTTAGAAAATAATAAAGCAATTAGATCTTTAAAAAGAAGTTGAAAAAGACATTGCTTACATGATATTATCACCATCCCGTATGTAGTATCAGAAAAAATTGCATTCAAATTAAGAAAATATAAATTTAATATCATATTAAACCAACTAACAAAATTTTATCTATATTGTCATCAACTGATGACATAATTGAAAGAAATCATAATATGCTTGTAGAATACAAAATATTTTTTAATACTTATAAAAACTCGTATATTGGTATGACAAAAGTTATTGTATAAAAGGCTTCTTCAGCATCAAAACGAACCCGTAAATCTGCTATGATAGAACATTTACATTTTCCGAACCATTAGATAGATTGGAATAAGATCAAAATTTTAAATAAAGACATCAATTTTAAAAAAATATAATTTAAAAGAAGCTTATACATTCAAAAATTTAATGAAAAGTTAATAAATGGTTGATATATTTTATATTATATATATTTATATATATTTACATTTTTTATTTTATATTATATAACATTAATTTATTATTATTGTAATTTATTTTTAAAATTTTCGGTATATTACAGTGAAATCACGTTTTTAGTTGATAGTTAAAACGCTATAGTTACAAGAATTAAATTTAACGTTCAGAAATATTTTTAAGAAAGGAAACCAAAGACTGCACATAAATAAACAAAACATGCCTTTGAGTTTGTCAACAGACGGAAACGGAAACGGTAGTTTCGTCCTTCGGGGAGTCCTTTCGGGGACTCGTCAGCCAGATCCATCCTCCTCGATGAAAAGCCTATAGAAAAGTTCTTGTAATTAGATTGCTTTCTGTTTTGTTTTTCTTTATAATTAAATACCTTCTGTATCCTAACGATTGTTAGGTCAAAGGTTTTTAATGTGCACTTTCGCACTTATTTTTAACTGTTGGAAGTCACTTTTGAGCGACGGTGACTTCCATTTCTGTTTTTCACGCGTTTCTCGATTTGTAATCGTGGTGGGTGGATCGGGCTGACGAGTTCCCAATAAGCACGAAACTACCATTCCCGATTCCCTCTGTTGATAAACACAAAGGCATGTTTTGTTTATTTATGTTCAGTCTTTGGATTTCTTCTTGATAATTTTTCTGCACGTTAAATTTAATTCTTGTAATTATAGTGCCTTTTTAGTTTGGTTTTTCTTTATAATTAAATACTGTTGTATCTTAACTTAGGTCGAAGGCTTTTTTATGTTCAGTTTTTCACTTAATTTTAATTGTTGTGTTTATTTTTAATTGTTATTCGGGAGTAAATTTTAGGAACAAAGATAATTTTAATTGTTGTGTTTATTTTTAATTGTTATTCGGGAGTAAATTTTAGGAACAAAGATAATTTGAATTGTTGTGTTTATTTTTAATTGTTATTCGGGAGTAAATTTTAGGAACAAAGATGACTTCAATTTCTTTGTTTTCCCGACTCCCTCTGTTTACAAACTCAAAGAGGTATTTTGTCTATTTTTGTCTAATCTTTCGTTTCCTTTCTTTAAATATTATATTTTTTCTTTATTAATTTTCTAAATTATTATTCCCTTTGAAAATGCAACAAAAAAAATGACGAAGTTTGTAAGAGTTATATTTAATAAGCATTTTTCCCATTAAAGTATCTATTATACTATATAAATTCTGTGATGGGATTTTTTTTTCAGCGTTAGTGCTTGACATATTTTGTATAGATTTAATTTTGTGATCTTTTGTATACTTTAGATCTGTTAAGTGATAGAATTTTGATAATTCTATAGATAAAGTTTGATGAAGTATTTTAAATTTTGAATTTATGATTTATGAAATGTTAAATACTTCAAAGAGACATAAAAGAATCGTGACGTAAGGCAGGAAATCTTATAGATTGTCTGGCATCAAGAAGTGCTATTTCATCTAGCATAAACCAGGTGGCACCACATGGAGGCGAACTAGCTCTAAACGATATTTCTAGATTTGTTATGTTATTTGGGGTAAAATATAAGCCCAACTGAAGTTTTGGTGCTAAGATACAAACAGTTAACCAAATAGTGCTCGAGTGCCCTTTAACAGCTTATATTAAGTGACTCGCTCTATTTCCTGGAAGCGACTGAGGAATCAATTGTTTGTGATTTTTGAGATTTTGTTCTGCTGCTTTAAAACGTAACTTCGTAAATCATACGCAAAATAAGTAAATAAATAAACTGCATTAAATGTGTGCTTTTTTTTACTTTTCTCCAATTACCATTTGAAGGTATTCTAATCATATTTTGCTGAGATTGATTTCTTGTGATGATTTGTATTCTTTGAATCTGTTGAAGTATAAAATATTTTCTAAACTATTTTTATGAACGTCTATGTTTTATTAAAATGTTAAATGTTTAAAATTTAACAACTACATTTCCAATTCTTCAAATCCCATCTTATGCTAGAGTGGTACTGTAACAAAATGTTCAATAAGTCATTGATGTAAGATTTCCAACTTATCTCTTAAAACCGATAATCGTTTTTGTTCTTTTTCTGACTCACACAGATATATACAGGAAGAATATAAAATACTTTTATATTTGTATCACAAATTATGAACATACACGCACAAGAAAAATGGAATCACTGATCTGTTTTTTGAAATTTCGATACCGGGAACCCAGAACAGCTGTTTCAGGCTTCCTAGACTTCTTCAGCTGGATTCGCCCAGTATCTGACAAACCAGCGATTCCAA
>JAFIDM010043685.1:0-21622 GCA_023159025.1 Thereuonema tuberculata
TCAGTCCCCTGGTCTACCTGTCAGTCCCCTGGTGTATCTGTCAGTCCTCTGGAGGCAGTTTTCAGAAAAACTGAAATAACTTCGAAAATACTGAATAAAGTGACTGTTCCTTTCTGGAACAGTACATTGATTATATTTCCCACTTACTCTAGATGTTAAAACACATTGTTTAAAATTAATAAAGAATTGGTACGTTATCCTCCAAAAAGCTACCCAATTCTTGTAGAACTACCCATAAACTTCCTTTTATATCCTTAGCCTATTTTCCAATGGAAGGCGAGGCTCATCAAATAATTCAGTCTGTGTGTTACTTTTGAACCAAAGGATGGAGTTTCTTGAAACTTGACATATCTATTCAAGGATATTGTGTTGAGAGGACCAAATACCGTAGGAATGGGTTATATTTGTTTCTTGTGTACAAAAGATTTCGGCATACTTTGAGTTTCAAAGTTTTGAGGTGGATTTCTTTAAAATAGGCCAATTATCCCTTCTATTTCTAAGGAAACTGAAGTAGTCTAATGGATAGAGTGACAGAATCAGAAGGCTGTGAGTTCGAATCCCAGCCTCCAATACAATTTATTTATTTTTTATTTCGGAGATTCCATGTTTATTCAAATAAAATTTTTCGTTGTCTGTTGTTTGAAATTGATTATTCTTTCAATGTCCTCGTGGGTTTTAATGGGTCGCCCTTATTTTTACGCTTTAGAACAATTTTTTTTATGTAGTTCGTAAAATAAAATTTCTTTTTATATTCAATGGATTTTGTAATTAGAATATATAAGTTGGCTATTTACTTTCAGGGAAAAAAAATAAATAAATAAAAATAAAAAAATATTAAGAAATAAAATTTTAAAGAAAGTTACTTCCTGATTTTAAAAAATATAATAACAATGAAATTTGAATAAATCTTATAATACCAGTATTACTTAAGAAATCGCAACATAAGAAGTCAAGTCTTTGCACATAATTCACATCGAGAAAGCCTCCGAATCTTACTTGAATCGTTGATCTTAGAGGAACGATTCCTCTAGAGTTCACGTACTTTCATTCATTTTTTCATTTGCTAGATTTCGCACTGTCTTGGGCAAAAAGCACGAAATTAATGAGGACAACTATCACTGATTTCAAGCAGTGTAAGATTATCAGCCTTTCAAGAATTCAATTGATCTGCAGATTCCCTTCAATATCATATTTGAAAATGTTTGTTGGAAATTTGTGAATGAAGTTAGTAAAAATTCTTATAGAAAAACACCAGAACTCGAACTGAAAACAAACCGTTTTAAACATAACATTGAACTTTCATTGAATTATTAGGCGTTAAAAAAATTAAGTTTTAGGATTAAGATTTATTTAATTTTATTTTTTTAAATGATAAATCTAATTAATTTTGCCGTTCCGGCATAGATATGTGGTCAAGGCAGCGGACTTTCAAGAGGCAGATGTGCCGGAACCTGGGTTCATATCCCAGCGTCGTCGTAAATATTTATGTCCTTTCCTGTGTTTGTCTGCTTCTTCTTCTTCCGTTCATGTCTTCCATAATGGTTTCCCGAGGAAGGCAAATGGAAACCACCTCAGTATATTTTCCAGGATTTCAAAAGGGTTCTTCTGGTAGTTCGCCATGATGGGAACTTTAGAGTTCTTTGAACAGCAGCAGAATACTGAACATTAATGTGGTTGGAGGACTTATATTAATTGTGATGTAATTCAGTAAAAATTAAAGGCAAATTGATTTGCTGTGGATCTGCAATTGATCTTCTTTTGTAAGTTTCGTTAACAAAGAAAACTAAAGAATAAACCGCAACAATTTTGAGGAAATTAGGCTTAGTTATCTTAGAAATTTGTTGCTTTAATTTCAGCATTAAAAAAGAAACTGCTGAAAAACTGATACCTTATATATTCAAGATGGGTATTAAAAAATAGTGGGGTTTCAGAGCTATCGGACATGGTGTCCGATAGCGAATTCTTATGCATTTGGTTAAGTTTCTGTTTAAGCCCCCTTGGTGGCTTTGATTCCGAAAATGGCGACCTAGAAGAGGAAAAGTTAGACGCCGTATCTGAGGGACAGAGATACAGTAGTTGAGTATTAGCGTGATTCTCCTAAGATCAATGTTTTTGTGCTTTTTTCGCACATGAAAGTGTATGGGCCTTTTTTCTTTGCCAAAGCATCAGCAACTGACTCCACCTATCAGGACATGTTAGAAAACTGGTTGTTTCCAATCTTCGATATGATTACAACGATTATATTTTCCAACGGGACGACGCTCTCCCTTATTTCCATGATGATGTGCGATCTCAATCGTGTTCTTCCAGAGCGCTACAAAGGACTTGCTACGGATACGGACAACTGTAGGAGTATATTGATATTATGTATATAATTATAAATATTGATTTAACAGAGATGCTGCATTTAATGATAATCTTTGACCTGTAGTAAATAATAATAGTAAACCTATATGTAATGTTGTATAATAACAACTGGACCCAACACTTATCTTCAACTATTAAACATGTAAAGTTTATATCATAAAATTGTAAATTAAGTATTAAAGTTTTATATAGTGGAGGAACATTATTATCTTCTATCCTTTCGATGAATAATAGTAAAGTTCAATAAAGTTCACTTTGGTTGTACTTTAACCCTATTAATGTTCTAAATTCTAAACGTTAGTCAACGTCTAAAAGCTTTATCATCTTATGTGTAATTAATATGCTTTATCACCTTCTGTGAAAATGCTAATATCTATAAACATAGTCAATAAGCTTAATCACCTTATGAGAATAAATTATTATCTCTACCCATCTTCAATATGGTTAATCACCGTATGTGAAATATTAACATTTCTTATATAATCCTTTATCTCTATAATTAACTTTTTAACAGTTCCTTTTATTAAAAGTTAATTTGCAATTCACCTGCTTAACAAATGTGTAATCACGCTTGAATTTCCCTTGGAATAAAATCCATTAGTTGTTATCCTGTTGGCGATAATATCTCTTTAAAATATCAAAGTTCATTCTCGCAAAATTCTTTTTTTATCTTCAAGGTTTTAATTGTAATATATAATAAAACCCCAGTGTTCTGTGTATTAGGATAATCAAAGAGTCACTTACGTTATCTTCTTCTTAAATTCTTAAATTCTTAAATTAAATTCTTAATTTTATCTTCTTCTTCTTCTTAAACAAACTTCCGAATATCTGTGTTTGGATTACCGATTTAACTGCACCTGTTCCACTGTAGATTCCACGATACCATGTTATATGATTCCGCCAATTACTCATGAAGAACGTTGACAGGACTCGCAACATCTTCGTACTGGTTGAACGTTCCAATTCCTACTATCGATGGGAATAAGAACATAGTAAAGAACAGATTAGTTTTATTAAAGTAAAATCTCTCTTTAGTTTACTTTAATCAATCCTATTTCAAACACAACTGCACAAATCAACATATAAAGGAAGATACTCATTATTTCTTGAAGCAGTATTTATCTTCTACTTCCCTAAACTTGTGCATTAAAGTGTTGTTCCTTTTATCGCCATTTTTCCAACAGTTCTCACACACTCAACGTCCGTGTTGCATAGTAACCAAGTTCCTTCCATAACAATCAGCCTTTAACAAGCGCTGCAGAACTTCCTGTAAACAATGCCAGCATAGCAATTGTGTCTTGTCTTACAATACATTTAAGAGTCACACGAACTTCATATTGACCATTTACTATTTACTACAACAACTATCTTCTACCGTGACCACCACGATCTCTGAACCTAACACAATGCGACTTCTTTCTTTGGGGGTACGTGAAAGATAACGTGTTCTTCCCCCCCCCCCAATCAGTACTATCCATCAGTGACATCACTGATCCACACATCAGATCCATCAGTGATATTAAGGAACAGACGTGGGGGTCATCACACAGGACATGCATCATCAAGTCTGGCAGGAATTAGACCACTACCGCTTGATGTGTGCCGGGGAAGGATGTGCACATTGAGGGACATTGAAACTTAGAGAGTTGCACTGTCACTTAAAGATGTCGTGACTGTATACGCTAAGCAAAATAGCAAATAGATATCTTTGAAACCGCACCTTCTTTTATGCCCACTATGTATACACTGAAATTTGTTGAACAAACAACTAACTAAACTAAACGTATCAGATTAGATACAGTGGAAGTGCGATTATCCGTCAGGGTATGAGGCTTTTGACGGATAATAGAATATGCACATTAAAGACATTAGACATATAATAAATCTGATAATAATTTTTTGTTTATTATATAATACATAGCCTAAAGAAAGTTAATTAAAACTTAATTATTATTTAGTTGTTTATGGATAACGAAAATATCGTAGTACAGAGATCTTCATACATATCTATTGCGCATAGAGGATTACCGGACGGTTAACAAGACACTGATGGTAAATCCAAGGACGAATAATCGAAGTTCTTCTATATTTAGAAGTTGTATATTTCAGTTCATATTTCGGAAGAAATAAGAACCGGTTTTTTTCGAGATATAACAGTTCAGGAATTTCATGCAATACTACACACAAAGAATTTATATCAATTAAAAAAGACTTCCTGTGAATAGGCTTCTATGAAAGATTCTCCTGTCAATTGTAAGCAGTTTTGTTGCTTGCGTTTCATCAATTTATTTTGAACAAATCTGAAATAAAAGCAGTTAAAACTTTAATTTAAGACAGAAATACAAACAAAAAACTATCAATTACAGAGATTTACTTAGAGTACTTCCTTTGTGATTTAGAGTCTTTCAAAAAAAGAAAATTCCTTCCCCACTGCCGAGATCTCCACATTAATTTCATTCCTAAAATACAGATGGAAGAGAGAAATTCTTCTGTGATATTGAAACAACTTCAGATGACAATGTTGATCGTAATAATTATTATTTTTAAATATATATGGTAAGCTTACAACTTTATTACAAAAAAATAAAAGCTTTAATTGCCATTTTAATTCAAAATCTATAAGCCCGCCCACTTGTTACTTTATCTCAGTAATCTGAAATCTCAGTGATAAGTTTACGTTATAAAGACTTGGATTTTGAAACATACGGTAGCTTATTTTTGGAAGTACGGACCAAACAATGGCAACATTTTTCCCAGTAAAGGTTTATAATTTCGAATCTCAAAAAACTGCTTTCTTCAGAAAACTAAAATTTTGATTATTGATAAATATTAATAACTATGATCTCCTTATTAATATAATATAATATAATATAATATAATATAATATAATATAATATAATATAATATAATAAAAATTCTTTGTGTGTAGTATTGCATGAAATTCCTGAACTGTTATATCTCGGAAAAAACCGCTTCCTATTTCTTCTGAAATATGAACTCAAATACAAAACTTTCAATGGACCACTTGAGGATAGGCGGGGCTTCATAGTTACAAAATATCCCACCAGGCTACTGCTCGGCTTGTGGGATAAACAAAGCCATGTGAATTGTTTTAACCGGTGCGGTGTAGATATAGAGGAAATATTATATTACAGAAGGATATTCCAAGCGTTTTACAGAATTATTACAATAAGATCTGCACAGTACTGAACCATTCCGTCTTGAAATATCAAAAATTGACGATTTTTTGGGTAATTCACACTAAATTATACGTTTGTTTATCCCACATGATCCCACATTACACGTCATACGTGACGTCGATAGGGGCGTAAACCTCAAGTGGTCCATTATAGAAGAACTTCGATTAGGCCTATCCGTCCATCGATTGACTGTCAGTCCTTTGATAACCAACGCATAACCCTTTACGCATAAAAGATATGTATGTAGATCCCTACACCATGATATTTTTGTTACTCGTGAAAAAATAAATAACAATTAAATTTTAATTAACTTTCTTTAGGTTATGTATTACGTAATAAAACAAAATTTTTTCATTCAAGTTGGACCCATGTTCAGAAGTTTGGATTATTAAACAAATGGTGTTGAAACTTGGCATATCTACATTCATATCTACGACCTGTAAATGTTCTACTGGAACTTTATTACTATTATTAAATGTTAATCTACCGTAAAACTACAGTTCTTTATATAAATGAATTTCTTTATATATAAATAATTTCCCGGACAAAGATTGGGATGCGAGAAATGTAGACAACAATGGTCACTTTTTCTAATTGTTAGATCACATTATCTTTCTGCAAACTACATATGTCCATTGATCGGAATCAATTTTCCAGGGCTGTTCCGGGAGACTTAAAGACGATATTCTCTTTTAGCCATGGTGGTTTACTAAATATTTTCTTAGAGGAATTGTTATTTTAAATTTTCATTTAAATTGTTATCGTACTTTATATCCGGAATCCAACGATTGAAGTCAACCATATCACCATTAGGGTTATTCTTGCTTTGACAGTAATGGACAATGTTAACGTTAACGTTACAGTATCGTGCTTCGTATAATAATAAGTCAAACAATGGGAAACACTTTTCGAGGGTAGATCCTGGAAATATCAACAGATCGGAACTAAACTTGGCCAACAGCAGTGGCGTCACTAGGGGGGTGCGGACCGCACCGGGTGACACCATCACAAGGGGTGACACCAAAATGCTTTTACAAGGTTTTCCTTTTTTTTTGGTTGAACAGATAGTTTTAGAATGTTTTTTTTTTATGGGAGGGGGTGACACCATGAGCTACCGCACTGGGTGACACCAACCCTAGTGACGCCTGTGGCCAACAGATATATATTACTATTCCTAATGAACGAATTGCTTTGGTAACTCAACGTCCGAAACAGCGGATCAATAAATAAACAAATGTTCAATTTTATGATGTACGTACATTTTGATGTAGAATTATAAAAATGCATCCATCATTCCATGCTTTCATTTTCGTTTTGAACTACGTGAATACTCAAAACTGTCATGCCAATTAGATCTTGTCGTATTCTACGCCTTTTATTCAAAAACGTCTCAGTTAATAAATATCGCGAAACAGACACATCACATTTCAATATTAAACAAACAAACTGCTACTTATGAATCGAGATTATCTATCATAAGTCTATAGGGTTTCTATTAGTTAGATGGAAGGATGGAGAAGAAGTAAAGACAACTACAAAACAAACAAACCACCGAAAGTAAACAGAAGAGGGAAAGGAGAAACACTCTTGGCTTCCAAGTTTCCGATTGTTGACTATTGGGGAAATAGAATGACCGGATTTTCCCGTTCCTTCACCTAATTTCGTCACCTCCCTCCAGAAGCCAAATCCCCTCTCTCGAAGCAAGCCCCCAATACCCTGTTGGTGATAGTCAGATTTTCCACGAACTGCCTCCCCTGCCAGCTCCGTACGCGAGGTTATTGACATTCATTCACTTCAATGGCATTCCATTGATTCCCGTGGTCATTAGTGGGAATCATCGTGTAATTCTCTGCATGAGTCATCAAATACGATTGCCATTCTGGTTTGTCGACCCTCGGATGCATTAAAATACGATTTTACGTTATGGATTGCACTCTTTTTTTTATTATAATGAACGGAATGAGTAAGGAAAGCGGGATTAACCCCTCTCCCACTCAAAAAGAGAGAGAAAAAAATTCATAATAAGAGAAAACATTGGGATTTCATTACACCATTCATCCAACCACTAAAGACCCTTAATGAAGAAGAAATTGAATATTAACTTAAATATAAAGGCTTTTTCTAATTTAAGATTCTCGAAAAACACTCAAGCAAGATATAATTCAATCCAAACTTTTATCCATAAGATATATTTAAAAAAATCTAAAAAGATAAGGGATAGTCTAATAAGTATAGATAGATAGTAAACATAATCTTTGAGCTTTTTCTATGTAATAAGCCTTTATGTAATCATGATAATGCTCTAATAAGACTCGTATATTAATAGTGTTTTAATCCTCAGTAATATAAATCTATCATTAAATTCATCTTTCTGATGTAAGTGATTGTGATTATTATTCGTAGCGTAATAATAATCGTATTTATTTAACTTTTGTCAGTTTCAATCCGTTAATCAACGCCCCAAGTTCTTATTATCCTTCACTCCGGAGAACACCCCCACGAGTGTTTTCATCCTGGGAGGATCTATTGTACAAACCCTAGAATTTTAGAATAATTACCAGTGTCATTGACAGCGGAGGAAGAGAAGGAGAAGAAGTAGACAAATACAGGAAAGAAAGGAAACATCCATACCGACACCGGGATTCGAACCCAGATTCCGACACATCCGTCTCATGGGAGGCCGCCGCTTAATCCGCTAGGCCGTTGCCGGAAATATTCATTATTATTAAGCTCAACGTAATTCTTGCTTAATAATTATTAAACCGTTTTGATGGTTTATTTTGCTATTTCCTTTTTACTAAAAGGTCAGTATGAAAATTTCAGCTTCAAAAGTTAAATAGTTATTGAACATCGGTAGACGTTTGTTTATTTTGACTTTATCTCCCCTTGTCCAATTAAAATGAACATTTTTAAAAACAGTTTCCTCAAAACTCTACAGTGATAACATCTCTGAAGCGTCATTAGCTTTAACAACGAATAGTGTAGTTAACATTTTGATAATGTACATTCTATCCATACCATCTCAGTTATGTTTTGCATGCGCCCCACGTTTTTATTTTTAAATCTTACAAGTATTTTCATAGCTACTGTTTTCCAACGTTATTATTTAATAATAATAATATTAATAGTGAATACAGGCGTCCCTCGACTTTCACACATAATTGGTTTCTCAAAATATTGTTTCTAATCCTCAAAATATTCGAAAGTAGAGGGATGTAAAAAAAAAAAAAAACATCAAAAATTGCATTTTAAAATATAAAGTTAACGAGGCGTGTTTAAGTGCTATCAGATTTTTTTTTTATAAACTTGTCAAGAGCTAGTGTATTATCATTCTTTTTTTTCCTTTCTTGATAAAAGAGTTCTATAAAATGCTTTTCTCAATCGCCCTCCGTACTTGAGATATACGTTCTCCATTGGAATCACATTCTTCCATGATATTCTCTACATTGAATATTTGGCTAGAGAATATTCTCCATCTACAATTTTGTGCAATGAGGAAATAAATTCTTTTGCAGTTTCTTTATCTGCATCAGCCGATTCTCCAATGAATTTAATATTATGTAAAGATTAACTCATTTGAAATTTGTCGAACCAGTCATTACTTACTTGAAACACCGTGTCAGAATCTTCTTTTAATCTAGTCTTCCAATCTTCATGCAAACTAAGAGCCTTAGCTTGAATAATGGAAATCCTCAGAGGGAAATCGTTTTGATGTTGATCATCAATTCATGATGACAAACATCTTTCTATTTCATCCATCACTTTGCCATGTCTTTTGGAAACAATCTTTAAAGATATATTTCTACAATTTGAACATATTCCTTAATCACACACCATGATTGTCTGGGAGATCACTTACATCGACTCAAAATATTATCCTCACCAAACTGCATTTTGTGCAATGAAGATACCCCAATGGACTGGAAACATCTAAGAAAGTGTAAAGCACTTCAACTTTACTGGACGAGATCCGATGGACAAATTTAATGGGAAGCCAGAAGACTAATGGCTTATGTTCCAAACGAATGAGCATTAGATTAAATAAATAAATAACATATTCCTTAATTTTATTCTTGTTTTTAAAAACTGAACATATCGTAGACCTTTTTATGTCGTAAGAACGGCCGATTGAAGCAAACGATTCACCGCTTTCAGAATATCTAATTATTTCCATCTTTGTCTCGATCGTATGAAGTTTGTGAGTCATTAATTTATTTTTGTTCGTAACATCACTGCAGTTTCTCCGATTTCACTCCTGTTTATAAACTTATAAGGACGAAATATTTAAATGTAAACAAATAAATGGGCAAAACACACAACGCATCGATACGCAGCAATAACGCAAGACTAAACCTGTTTAATGTGACATTCGGCCCCTGCCACCGCGGCTCGGAACCCTCACGACGAGTCCGCTACTCTAGGCGGCAATGTGTGAGTGCTCGCGAGATCTGTGGAAGCGAATAATTTTTGCATTATCGACAAAAATCTTTAAAAATTGAATTTTTAAAAATGTTGGAAATAGCGAATTGTGCGAAAGTCAAGGGCCGCCTGTAGTGCATTAATGACAAGTTTTTCGATGGTCAACGAGAGGGTTTATTTAAACTGATTAATTTTAAACTGTATCCAACACAAGCAGTGGATTGTTAAGATACTATTAGAAAAAGTACGGAAATCCATATTTAGATTTCAATGTTTTTCCACGGGAATCTTATCTCCTTCTCGCTCTAATTTTTCGACAAGAATTTCAAGATACAAAAGTTAGTTCCTTACTCCTTAAATATACTGACTAAGTTTGAAGAAGACCCTGTCCAGCGATCAACAGTTATTAATGAATCTCACTTTACTAGTTTCAAAGTAAGTTAAAAATAAAAACAAAAATAAACTAATTGTTGTGTGAAAAAGAGAACGATTGTTTTCGATTGAATTTACTGAAGGGATTCAATGGGAAAATTAAATATACAAAAATATCATTCGATTATGTACTGTATTAAGAAAGACTGCGCTATTGAAGCAAGTAATGTCCAAGTGTTAAATAAACAAAAACAAAATTCAAAGTAAAATTGATATGTTCTCATTGCTCGCTAAGCGAATGTTCGGTTAACGAGGTTTTTCGTTATAAACTTATTAACGATTGGAAGGAAAAGTATCTCGCCAAAATGAAAAAAAAAATAACACGTAAATAAAATAGATAAACATATTAAAAGACTCACTATTTCACTAGATGACATCCCAGGGACGCTTTTTAGCGATTATTAGCTGAAAATAGTCACCAGTAAAGCAACAAGCAACGGAGGCCATTACAATCTTAGTGGGATTATGGAATCTTCAAGAATTAAACTAAAAAAAAAATACACATTAAAAATAAAACACAGAAAATCCAAGGGTTGGACTTCGCTAGCCTCAATGGAGTTTTTATGCTCAATTAAAGAAAACGCCAAAAAATTTTTATGAACACATGAAAAGGTTTGAGACCCTGTGTATCACTAGGTGATATCCAAGGATAACTATTTCACTTTCGTCAGCTGAGAATAGTCACCTGCAAAACTACAAGGTCTCAATATGGAGGTGATTATAATCTTAGTTAATCAAATAGTTAAAAGAATAGAGAAATAAACGACATATTGGTGATTTAAAATGCTGGCAACTGCAGACAGACTTCATCTTACGCGCCAAATTCAATCATTTTCATCCTCTTTCCTTTCTGTACTGTTGCGTCATTTTTTTTAAGGTATCACTACAAAAGGAAACTTGGTAGAAAATGACGAACGATATATTTATTCAATGACTGAGTGTATTTCACAATGAATTTGTTATTTCGTATTTAGTTATGAGCTATTTTAGTGTTTCTGAATAGAAGAGATGGCAAACATACAAACTCTATTTAACAATTTCTTTTTTTAATAATAAAAAAGTTCGGTAATATTTATAATAAGTTAAAAGGAATTCCTGCTGAATACAATAAATCAGAAAGATTTAAAATTTAACAATAAATAAAATACTTAAACTCTATATTAATTTTTTATTTTTTATTTTAATTTGATAAAATTTGTAAAATCCGAAAGATTTACAATTCAATCATTTTCAAAGCCTACGATGTATTTTGAAACAGAGATTTTTGTTGGTCATCAGTGACACTTAATTGTTTCTCTGTTCATAATTTTCTTTGGGTCATTCAGAAAATTCCCAAAGTAAGACATTTTCTATAAGAAAAAAAAACAGTGATTTTCCGAATCCCAGTTGAGGAAGATTCGTTCTTCATTGATAGAAGGTCACATGTAAAGACGTTGTTAATTCCTTCGTAGACTTAAAGTATTAAAAGAAAATCTTGGAAGGAGAAATGACATAAAATGACATAACAATAAACGAATGAAAAAATTTGCTTAAAGAGAAAAAACAAACAAACTCCCTATTACTTTTCATTTGTTTTTGAAGTGTCCGAGGCTGGACTTAACATCTTCCTTTTAACTCTTTGCTTATCTGTCAATAGATTCTTCTATAAAGGCTTCAAATTAGACGAACTATAAACAGGGGTTTCCACGACTGAAGTAGGAAACTGAGAAAAGGTAAGGTGTTACAATATTTTTAATAATACCTTTTTGCAGTGATTCTCAAATTGTGGAACGCGATTATCTACTGGTCAGTGGTAGAAGGCGTAAGGGGCATCGCGAGCATAGATTCTGCTCCTGTAGTCTTCTACTAATGGTCACTTCAGTATTGGTCACACGTTGGATGGTTGATAGCATGAATCTCGTAATAGCTGCTTTGACAATCGCTCTATCTTCCGTTCTGTCGTTGCCCTCTTGTCGCTGAAATCTGCAGTATAGGACCCATTGCTGCCAACATCGTCTAATTGCCGCATCGCTCCATCAGCCCCAAGCACATCCTCTTTCAAACTCAATCATATGATCAATCGTCGATTTTTTTGATAAAGAGTGTAAATTATATTTGAAAAGCTTATAATTATTGTGTACAACTTATTAAATTTTGGTAAATATTTTTACCCACTTTATAGATCACTTTTAAGAAAGGGCCGAATTACAATGCCCTTAAGTAATTGCGCTAACTTATAGTTTTAACAGTTAAATTTTACTGCTTCGATCTCATTAAATTTACATCTATTTTAATGGCTCTGGAAATTCATTTTTTTTTTTTTTGTAGCTCAAGTCATAAGTTGTTGTCAATTGATTTTTTAATTAAGAGGATGATTCCAGTAAGTCAACGTGGGATTAGATTATTCATCTTTTTTACGTTGCTGCTAATAGTTATTTTATTTAGGCCAAAAATATTCTAATTTTGAAATTATTTCCAGATCTTTAGTATGGAGGAAGTCTTAAGATGGTGATATTTATTTACTTACGATGTTTGTAACAGCTCGTTTCCTTCTTTTAGACTCTATTTATTATTTCTTATTTTTACTTATTTTATCATTTTAACATTTTCAATAATATTTCAACTACCTAGGATCTCCTGTTATAACTTGTAAGTGTCTTAATTTTGATGCTAGCGACCATTTCAATGCTCTTTTATGTAGTTGTTGACAACAATGCAGAAAATCTTGTACCCTTCATTTCGAGAATCTGAATTTACTGGATTTCGGATTTTCCGAATAAACTACTGGAAAATTGTTACATTATTAATTTGTTTCTAGCATATATTTTACACTATTTACACTGCTTATAACTAATGTCAGTGCATTGTGCTTATACTACTATATTAATCATTGTGGGTTCTATACAATTTAATTGTTCGTTAAATATTCATTCGAACTCCAGGGATTTTTAGATAACTTTCTATTGGTTCTCGAAATCTAAGGTCACCAATAGTTCCTTTGACTTCTAATATAATAGAAGAATTTTTATAATAATATAAGGTCTTAGTGAGTCACTTCCCGAAGCATTTTAAGCAGATGCTATCATTTATTCACAATAATTTTGTATCAATATAATTATATCGTAGTTGTTGTTGTTGTATCTTACGAGGGCGAGTTTTATCAACACTAGAAATTAAATTTATGAATTTCTCCTAATACCGATGGTTGCTGAAATATCCGAAAGAGGGCTGTACTGTTCAGTGATCTTTCTCGGGTGGGTCATTGGTGGTGCGCGCTGTCATTTCAAAATGGCATCCGCTTGGATAACTGATCTCCTATTCAAACCTTAAAGAAATTGCATAACAATATCTTCTGAACGACTTTCATAGTTTAAAATTTATAAGATAAAATCTTATAAAATATATAATAAAATAAACACCTTTATTACTATATACATAAAATTTTGAGATTCCAAATTATAAATTATTATTTATATATCGATGCTTAGATATTCAATTTTTTATCTGATAGTGAAGATTTAACAATGTTTCACAGAAATTCTTGTTCTTACTCTGTAATTTAACCCATTACTCCATGGTTTAATCTAACGGCGCACCCTACTCCTGGTATTGTCTATAAACGAAATTTTGCTATTTGAACATTGTCCTACAGTGTCCTACCACTTTGTTATCAAGATTTCTCACTTGGAATGATCTCTCAATTAAGAACTTTCCTAGATAAGAAAAAACGAAGAAACTTTTTTATTTATTTATCTTTTTTTTTAATAGGCAAAATATGAAGTTGTAAAAAGTGGTTTTGTAACGAGAGGCTGTTGTTAAAAACCGAACGACTTTGAAGATTCAATTATAAGCAAACCAAACTTTTATTTCTGCTTTTAAGGGATATCAAGCGAAATATTTGGCTTTAGATGTTTCAATTAAATTACCAGAAATAAAACTGATTGTGTGTCGTCATAAAACCCGAACTTTTCTACGAACAATCATAAAACGAAGTAGTTGACAAATTAATATTTTTTTTTTTGCTTACTTTTTATAGATTCAAAATAATTTCAATCACCCGATAATCCAACACCAGAAGAAGAGGTTCAATTCATAATAACAAAATTATTTCAACAATTAATTCCAGGGATATGCAATTTTTGTAACTATACAAGGTGTTCATAATTAAAGTTCGCATTTCAAAAGCTGTAACTGGAGAACCAATCAGAATTTATGTTTCAGATGAAGGTGTCCGTGACAATGAATTTTTGTTTGGCGCAAAAAAAAAAATACTTCCGAAGGTCGCCGCAAGGACGATATATGGCACTGCAGTACTCTAATAGATACAAATGATTCATTGTGCTACAAAGGACATGTTTAGTATGGGTTTCCGAGGTATCGGAAAAGTACTGAAAGCACATCACCTGCCCAATCGTAGCACATAATATCACTCGTATTGTTGTGAAGATGGCGGGTAATGCTGATCTGCAGGTTTCCTAATTGGCTAGGTGTTCACGACAAGGCCTTTGAGATGCACCCCCGACCCTAGTGAAAAGCTGCAGGGATTGAGATCCGGCGAACGTGCCTACCGCGTTGAAAGAAAATGGCGGCTGAGGATTCTGTCGTCGGTAAAAGTAGCAACTGCTTGGGATGGTGATTGAAGTAGGGCACCAACCTGTTTCACAATGTTGTTAAGGCACAGCTGTTATTTTGATAAAACAGCTTCACAAGAAGTTTGGTAACATTATGCAGAGAAGTGACACATTCCTCACTGTCTGCTTTTATAGCAGTTTTCAATCACGTGTCATGGCATATTCATTTGTCATTTGCATTATCCACTATACTATTGCAGCGCCATATATTGCCCTAGCGGCCACCTTCCGAAGTTTTTTTTTTTTTTTTTTTTTGCGCCAAACAAAATTCCATGTGATTCACAGACGTTCTCATTGAAATACGAAGTCATTCCGCTGATTGGTTCTCCAGTTACAGCCTTTCGAAATATGAACTTTAATTAGGAACACCTTGTACTTGCAGTCTAATGACAAACTACAAGATGGCTTTGCAACAGAAATTCACACAACAAATGAAAATAATTTAAATTTTCTGAAATATTGAATTACCTGTTATTTGTGACTGAAAAAGGCAAATGAAACATTTGATACTATGATAAAGAGATATTTGAATCACTAACATACCAATTGCAGTTATTACGATCAGTTTAGACAAATCTTTAATTTCAATTTCTTTTTATAATTAGCAATTTAACAGCAAATAAAACAAGACAAAACTTAAATTCCACGATCAAAGAAAAGTAAAATATCACTGAAAATAGACTTAAATTAAAATTCACAATCATTATATTTTTAGTCAATAAAAATAGAGCGAAATTAGAATTTCTGAAATTGGACTGAATTTCTTAAAAACCTTAGAATTACTTTTATATTTTGTTGCACTCCCTTAAGTTATATGGAATCCTTTTTTTTTTTTGTTTTGTTTGTATTCTTGGTTTCAATATAACTGTAAAAATATTTTATGTGTGCTTAGTGAATTAAAAATATTTTAGGCCGACAGACTAACTAGAATAAAAACGTTTATATAATTAAAAAAAAATTACATTAAAAACAACCGGTTTCGCCAGTTGTAACTACTTGACAAAGCCTTGTGACGAGGCGAAACCGGTTGTTTTTAATGTAATTTTTTTTAAAAATTGTATAAACGTTTTTATTCTAGTCTAGTGTGTCAGCCTAAACAAAATATTTTTAATATTTGTAGCTGCATGTCTGTCTGTGTTCTCTTCTAATAACTTTTGAATCAATGAAACCTAATAGGAAATTAATGGTCAAAGCATTTGTATTTGACAACCTCTTCGTTTGGGTCTTTTAGTAAAGTTGTAGAAGTGAAATAATCACTTTGTCGTAATCTACTGATCTTAAACATTGTAATCTTTGTTAAATTTGCTTTTAATGTAATTAAAATTAAATAGATCTGAGCGCGAAACTTAATTTTAGAAATGGAAAACTTAAAGATATAAATTTTTTTAATTCTGCAGAGATTAACATTTATTAATACAGTTTCTTTTATATTGTTTTCGACACTTTTAAGTAAAACGCAACAACAACAAGTGAATGAAACTTTGTGCTAAAGCATAAATTTAAGGGCGACCCATAATATTTAAAAAAAATTAAAAATAATTTTAAAAAAAAGGAAGTACAATAAACGTAAGGAAAATTAAAAAAAAAAAAGGTAGGAAAATAAGAAAAAAAAAAACAAACCCATGCGTACATTGAGAAAATAAGATTAACAGAAGAAAACAACAACAGTAAATAAACATATTTAAACCGACAACCTCCAGCATGTGAGTCCGAAACGATAAACATCAAACAATGACTACAACTGAAATGAAATGGTTGCATTTCTAATACTTAAGCTATTAGCGGAAATCCAATGAAAACAATGCCAATGATCTCGAACATGGGGGCGGGGCGTTGACCCCATACTTAGGTGTTTGGCATCTGATTAAGATGGTGAAATCCGTTTGTCTTTCCGACCTTCCGTACGAGAGTTGTAAGGGGTGGACAGACACGGACGGACGGACAGGACAAACGCAATAGCTCCCAAATGGTTCGCTAATAAAAACGTCCTATTTGTAGGATAGCTGCCTTAAACTCTTTGACGAACTTATTTTACTATACTTCCACGACGTTGAGTGAATTTAGAAATATTTCGTTCTTCACTTGTAAACTGGAAGATTCATGTTCCTTTAATTAAACTACATTTCTACATTTCTTGGGTAGAAATTTTTTCGCAGACAATATTAAAATATATAGATAATGGAGTCTTTTATACAAGAAGCAGTGTATTGTTGTTGATGATGATAAGGGATTTTAAAGCTGACAATGAAACCAATCCAAGACATTTTATGGAGAATCAAGAGAGGAGGTATCGGAGTTTCATGTGTTTTTCCTCAGATTAATAAGCAAGAATGCTTCTATGACGACGCCAAGTGCGAAATTTAATTGTTGCGGACGTATGCGCACAAAAAATATTTTTTATTTTAAAACAAGAAAGCCACGTAAATTTAAAATATACATGAGATTTACTCTCTCTATTTAGGAACCTTTATAATTATGGATAATTCTCATCAGATAGGGATGAATCATTGGTGCCGCGTATTGATATTGTTGGGGTTTTTCACTTATATTTATATAGGTAGTACTTTTATAATTATTATGTTTTTAATCTATAAATATTACAAATTTACAAAAGGAAAATATCCTTGATGTAGGGAATGTATATAGGGAGTGTCCTTGATATAGGAAATCGGTTCAACTCTAAGTTTGACGAACCCGGACAAAATTTTTGTTTTTGTTTTTTTCCTTCAAAAAAAAAAAAAAAAAAAAATTTAAATTTAAAATTTCTGAGCGTATCTATATTTTTTTTTCAAAGTTCGATAATCGGCAGTTTTTATAAATTAGAATTAGCATAACTGAGCCGCTAAGAATAAGAAAAACTAAAATACTTCTTAGTAAATTCACTGCAAAATAATACCACTTTATGTAAATCTAATCAACAACAATAAAAAAAAAACAAAAAAAAAACGACAAAATGAACGGTAAAACGGATAATAGCATGAAGTGATGGCGCCATCTTTAGGCAATGACCGGAATTAAAAGTTGGTGCAATGCCAGAGAAATTTTCTTTCGAATGCAGATTGACAAGAATGGATAAAGATGGAGAAAAAAAAAGTAACATGAAAAAGGAGGAAAAATAATATAAAAAAAGCAAACAAAAAGGAAAGAAATAGACACATGATTGCTACGTCATGCTGACATTATAACAAGATGCTCGATTCGAGGAAAAGTTATGAGACAGGGTTTATCCAAGACCTCTTGGTTTTCAACCAAATTTCCTTTGTGATGAGTGGAGTAGATTTGATTAAGTTCAAATGACTTAAATCCCATTGGGCTTCTCCATTAATAACAGACTGTTTATTTTAATAATTTCAATTTGTCCTATTCTACTATTGATTAAACATTGTTCTGCAATGTTTTGTAAGATATTTTTTAAAACATAAAATAATACATAATGTTAAGAAAAACTATATTTATTCGGAATATATTTATTCTGTCACATAATTAGTCTAATGTGACAGAAATAAATAACTGCAAAGAACCCGAAACTAAGCAAGCACGTAAATGTTATACGATAATTAAAATAATACGGTTTCTTGACACAACTAAAAATGTTAACTTATCCCTGCTTTACCATCTAGAAAAAAAATAACCGTTAACTACCTCGTGATTTTCGAGATATAGAAAAGTTTACAGAGCGATGTGTCCCTCTTTTTATTAATAAGTATTGTTTTTAAAATTTCGTTTCAAATTGGTGAAGCGATAAATAATCTTTATTTTTTTTCTGTAAGAAACAGAACTGTTATAAATCTTCGGATAATAGGTTAATTATAAGCTTCCAATTTGGATTACAGTAAAACCTAACTTTTACACTTTACAAGGGTCTCTGAAAAACTGTAAATGGTGTAAATTGAGGGAAATGGTGTCCACATACCAAGAACATTAAGGATACATTGTTCAATTCATAGAAAGATCTGTAATCAATGCTTGGAACTTTTATAACACACACAGGACTATACTAAATATTACAATTATTAAATATGTAATTTAGAAAAGGAAAAAAAGCATGTATGATTATTTTCCTTTTCTAAATTACATATTTAATAATTGTAATATTTTAATAATTATAATAATTTAATAATTGTAATATTTTAATAATTATAATAATTTAATAATTGTAATATTTTAATAATTGTAATAATTGTAATTTAAAGCATGATTAAAATCTCAAAATGAGATTTAAGACCTACACATACATTTCAATTGAAACAAAGCACTCGTACTTTTTACAAAAGAAGTCTGATATTTTTGATTGTTTATATCTTTTATGTCTCAAGTTTTCTATTTGCTTCTCTAGTTCATACAGTTTATCAAAAATGGAATCATATCCTTCTGTAGCAGATCGATACCTCTTTAGACTACATTTAGCCGAAAAGGTACGCATTAGTTTCGAGTAAATACGGTATTTTTTTCTGATGCCATTGAAACTGCATAAATTGACCGCATTTGTGGCGAAATTTACGTTGGTAGTCGCCATTTTATTTTCAATTTTTCTGATGGACGCCATCTTTTTTTTTTTTACTTTGTTTGGCGGAAACAACATAAATTACGGAAACTTGGATATTACGACAGCGCAAATACAGGGGGAAAATATATTATAATAATAAGAAAATTGAAGGACCGATAAAAATTGTTATAAAATCTTATTTGCGGGAATGTAAAAGCGGGGTTCGGCTATATTTGGTTTACTAAACTCCTGCTAGTCTTTCGTGAACCGAAGAATAGGCTACTTAAATTAAATTTTTCCAGTGGTAATCAAATAAATTTTAAAAAAATAATAAATTATATACATTTAAATAAATCTTGAAATCATCGGGGAAAAAAAAGGTTTCAAATATTTTTCAAATGATTCGAATGTAAAATGTGCCCTTAATATTTCGGCGGGTGCTAATGATAATTAGGCCGACTGTATGGTTTTAATTAATCTGCAAAATAAAATTCTAAATTTAATTTCGTCAACCGAAAAATGGATAAATTTAAAATTAAACTTAACGTATGAAAATTAATGCCAATTGTGAATGAATGTTTTCATACATCTTAAAACACATCGTTAGAAAATGGTAAAAGTTAAAAAGAAAAAGGACAGTTTCGACCTGTGTGATCCCATAGGTCATCTTCAGCTGAGATCTAATCAACCTGAAAACGGAGAATATATAGAAATCAAAGGAAATTATTTTATTTTGAAAGGCAATCTTATTTTCCTTTGATTTCCTCTACATGTTCTCCGTTTTGCGATTGATTAGATCTCAGCTGAAGATGACCTAGGGATCACACAGGTCGAAACTGTTCTTTTTTAAACTTTTACCATTTTTAATGATACATTTTAAGGTGTATGAATACATGAATTTTAATTCATATTTGATATTTCAAAAGCAGATAAAGACAGCATAATTTAAACATTAAATCATGAAAGTAATTTGTAAACGAATTATTAAACACAGTAGATACCTTGCTTTAATAACGTTATACTTATAAATTTCCAGTGATATTTTATAATAATATTATAACATAACATTTTTTTCTTATAAGAGCTATTACATTGGTAAAATATCGTATAATCTGCGTTGGGAGAAAAAAAAAGTGAGAACAAAAAATGCTTCAGCATTCAATGTTAAATTGGAACTGTCTGTGATGAAGATATTTCAATAACTAATTATCCTATAAAAATTTAATCATATTAAAAGGAAACCATCCTGCCGATATGGGGTTAGAAGCAAAAAAAAAAAAATCACATTAATATATACTGCCATTAAGCCACCATAACCTCGATAATTCCAAAACTGCTTATCTTACAGTTCAGTTCATGAAAGAAGAGCTTTTGATGACGTAATTTCCTTATAGATTGATGTTTCCAGGATGTAACAGCGCCATCTATAATCTGTAACTGAATCTTATAAACATTACGAATACATAATAATAATAATCAAAATTGAAATAATTTTGACGTTCCATACTATTCCCCTTGCTTGGCTATGAAAAGTTTGTCCTTTCTTGGTCATGCTTATACGACCACAAAACGACGCCATCTTGGAGTGACTGCTCGGTGTTCAAGTTGATGACGTCGTGACTGGTGACGTTTGTTCCAGACAAAATTGATCGCTACGTAATAACTATATATGGCAAACCCTTCTTTTTTGAAAACTACTATACATTACTCGAACTTTATATTTTGGCTATCAAATGCAAAATCCGCTTTGTTTTGATCTGTAGTGAACCAACAGATAAGCAGACGTAGCCATTAGCCTCAGACTACATACTTTACCTTAACCACAATAAATCAGAAATGATTTATTTCAGAGAAGTTTAATGTGTGAGGATGCCATCTATATCTGTTTTCTTTTTTTTTTTCTTCATGGTCAAAAACTGTGCTACAGTCTCACAAAACACAGAGATCTTCGCATAGGATCTTCAAAGTATAAACTCAGTAAACGATAATTTTTAAAACGTAGTATAAACAAGTGAAGCAGAGTTTGTTTGTTCAGAGTTCTATTACGAAATCTTGGTTGTCGGAAAAGCGCCACCTAGTCTATTTTTGAAAATAAAGTTTAACTGTAT
>JAFIDM010043686.1:0-21616 GCA_023159025.1 Thereuonema tuberculata
TCGTTTTTCAGCTGGTGACCCACCTTTCCTTATCGTTTTTCAGCTGGCGACCCTTTCTTATCGGAATACATCCACATATATAGGAATAGAAGAATATAGAATAAAACCATATTTGTATCGTATCCCTTCCCTATATATGATCGATTTTCAATTTTTCTGATCTTTTCTGATGGTTTATTCGATGGGTTCTGATAGTTTTAGGATCAAGTCGCGAACCACCTGTAACCCTTCCGCGACCGAATAGTGGGTCATGACCCACGGGTTGGGACCGCTGATATTAAAGATTTATTTATTTTTTTATTGTATTTATTTTATTTTTATTTTTTTATTTTTTTTTATTAATTAATTATTGCCAATCAAAATTAAATTACTTTGCAAAATTAAATATTTTGCATTTTTTGACTCTAGATATAAATTAAGCTAGTTCAGTTTAGACAAGAACCTACATGAATATCTAAAAGCTATTAATAATTTATAAAATAAAATAAAAAAGTTATGAAACTTGTGTTTAATAAACACAAAAGCAATGAAAATTTAAGAAATGAAAATCTTATTAAAAATAAAATCTTATCGCCACAGCAAAAGTTTTATTAAAAATTAATAATAAATAATTATTATGAATATATATATAACAAAGAACAAATGATTGATGGTTTCATAATGATTTAAATTTTATAGAAGATTAGAGTTGGTTTATAATATGTTCTAAATTATAATGGTAATTTATAGAATTTCGAAGTTTTAGTTAATGCTTATAAAAATGTGTCCTAATTTTATTGGTAATTTATGAAATTTTGAAATTCTTGTAAATGCTTATTATTATAACTTAGTACTGAAGAAGAAAAAGAAATTATAAAGATAGAGAGGAAAAACGGTTTTCTTTTCTTTTATTTATTCTATGTATAAAAGATGTACAATGATTATTTGATATTTTATGCATTAAGTGAACTATGTAATAATTTATAAATTTTTAATCTATATTTAATTTATCTGTTTGAAATTCTCATTGTGTAAACTCAAAGTGGGAAAAAAAATTACTTGAAATAATTATTATTATTATTAGTTTTTATAAATAAATTAAGCACCTGTTGATAGGATTATTGATAAATCCTCACAGGAATTGAATATATATTAAAGAGTAATTAAATATAGAGGCCATAATTCACCTGTACACATATATTAACAATTAAAGTTAAAACAAGGCGACGTTTCATAGTTCCAGTATCCGAACTTTTTCCTCAGGAAAGAAAACCTAAATGAATACAAAATATTGAAATACCATTATTGGGAAGAAGGGGTTCATTTATCTGCGTTGCAAGCTGTACGAGATCCCAGTGGGGTTTGAATGACAATGGAATGAAGGGGTTGTGAGGGGATTAATTCCGTTATAATCCATACTGCAGAATGTTGGCCTAAACTTGGTGCTCATTTGGAGGACAGTTCCGTCTCCAACCTTTTTTGTGTTCTTTGCGTGAGGAAAAAGTTCGAATAATGGAACTCTGAAACGTCGCTTTATTTTAATTGTTAATATATTTGTGTAAAGATGCATTATGGTCTTTTATGCTCATTAGTTTTTATCTGCAGTTTAATTTAATATATTAGTTGTTTTAAAACAAAAATACTACTGCATTTAGAAAACACAGAAATATGAGTCAATAATACTCGAAATAGATAATGAAAAATAGTGAATACGAAATCTCGTTACTTAAAATCAACAAAACCTTCCACATGAACACCTCATCAAAGTGGACTCGTAAAATGATGTGAAAGAAATGGCTGCCGAGTTGTCACGTGACAGAATAGAAGCCGATCGTATTGGTCTATTGTCGCCAAGTATTCTGGAAAAGTATGTCCTTACTTCTAATAGCGTCTCTTCGTGATTAGCATACAGCGACTTAGTTGACGATTTCTGCCCAGAGGTTGAGAGATTCGTTGCTGGTAAGCATGTGGCCGCGTAGCGTAAGGATTTGCGTTTGCCCACACATGAGCATTGTACACATTAAACACGCTGTCACTTGTAAACAATGCTTTATCTGTGAAAACCAGCGGCGAGGATAATCCTCAGCTTTCAATGCGTGAATTATCTGTAAATAGAACTGGTTTAATTGTTCCTGGTGCAAAATTCTTCATACGATTGTTTGGCTCACATCTACACTACGTGGAAGTAAGTAAGTTTTTTCAAATCTCAGAGAATGTTTATTCTGTATTTCTAAACATTTCCGAATTGATGGCGTTGCTTTCTTTCCTAATTAATATATACATTAATTTCAAGTCAAGCGTTACATTTATAGTCAAAATTCTCCTTATATTTACAAAAATACTTGATCGGTAATAATTCAGAGGGAAATAAAAATCGAAGTACTATATATGTATATTTGCGTTTACGTTGAGTTTTTCCTTTTCCGATCTAAAGTCGAATTCCACGTTAAAAATACAATGGAATCCATTTAATTACTGATAGCAGCGTTTCGTAATTGAGCGTAATAGGAAAATTGCTTTAATGAATCCACACAAGGTCTTTAGATATACACTGTCCGGCCACTTTATTAGTGGCCCGCTCTGCGCACTAATGCTGTGTCTCAAAACAACTCTTATAGCCGGTGCGGGCAGTGTCATGGTGTGGGGGATGTTTTCCTGGCACACGTTGGGTTCATTGATAACTCTGAAGGCACATCGGGATGCTTAAGTATACCTAAACATCGTAGAAACCGTACATGTTAACAGTTTATCCTCATGAAGATTGCTACTTCCAAGCAGGATAATGCGCCGGTGCCCAAAACTCGCATCACTATGGGATGATTTGAGGAACATGACGATGACTTTTCCTTGCAGCTCAGTCCCCGGATCTCAGCCAGATTGAAAATTTGTGGGATGAGCTGGAACGGGGGCTGTTCGCTCCAGGCCAACACCTCCATCAAATCTTCAGGAACTGCGTGACACACTCATGTCTGCTTGGTACACAATACCTCAACAACGTTTTCAGCATCTTGTGGAATCATGCCTCGACGAATTCAGGCTGTTTTGAGGGTTAAAGGAGGCCCAACACGCTTCTAGGTAGGGGTACCTAATAAAGTGGCCGGACAGTGTATAACTTATATAATATATCAAGCGGCGAATGGTAGCGCTCTTAAAACATTGTACACCTTTTCCAGGATTTTATTACATTGGATCGTATGTTTTATGTAGAAAATAGTAGTGTGTTTTGGGCTTTTTTTTTTTCTTTTTTGTTGTTGCAATAAACTTTATTATTGCCGTACATCTTTGAAGATATTTATGCTATATAAAATTTAAAAGCTGTTTTCAAAAATTTAAAAAGAAATTAAAAATAAAATATTTATTTAAAAAAAAGATAATTAATTTTGCTAATTTTCATTTAATTTTAGATGATGTTGACGCCCGCCAGGTACTCTTTCGGTCTGGAGAATATCCTCGAACTATACCACGGAGAAAAGGCATTAAACGGAAGCCAGCACTAAATGGCTCCGGTGTCGGCAACGCGCCTTTGGCCTCCGCTGCTTCTTTCTCTGGAAACTCGTTAGCGAAGCGTTCCAATAGACTGTTGTCCCAACAAGCGCAAAAGCGTCTCTCCAGTGCGGCGGATGTCCGACTGGTATTGCAACAGCTGGATAAATCGAAAGAGAAGAACAAGAAGGTGAATCAGCTGCTAGCCATGTCGGAAAACGAGAGGAAGGAGTTGCAGAGCGACAACAGTAAAGTCCTCAGCGAACTGAGTGAACACTCTCTTGAGATCAGTCGGCTTCGGAGCGAAAACAGCAACTTGAAGACCAAGACGGATAATCTGGATAGGGAGGATATAGTGAAGAAGAAACATATACAAGATCTACAGTCGGAGATACAGCAGGAGCGCAGTCGAGCTGAGACGAGCAAATTAGAAGTGGAAGACCTTAGATGTCGGATGGAGAAGTTAGAATCTGAAAATAATGACTTTTTGATAGAGAAGAACCAGTTGCAGAAAGAATTGAGCAACAGCGAGGCTGAACTCTCGCTGATAACCAAGCGATGTGAAGAGCTGGCGAAGGAAAACGCCGCATTGGCATTGGATGTTCAAGGGAAAGCATCCGAATCCTTGATGGAAAATCTAGTCCAGACCAGGACCAAGCTGGAGGTCGAGCTGCTGAAATGCAGTCGGGATTTGCAGATTGCCAACAGTGAAGTACAGGTGCGGGAATTTGAGAACAGTTCACTGCTGCAGAAGTACAACGAAGCGGAAAGGATCATTAAGGAACTGCAGCCATGGAGGAGCAGCGTCAGACCGACAACGGACACCTTACCTGCTTGAAGAGAGAGCTCACGGTCAAAGAGTCGGAAATCTTGAAATCGCCACCTGGAATCTTGTCAAATTAGACTGGAAGAGGAGAAGGAGGGTTTATCTCAGGAGAAACATTCCGTGACAAAGCTGGCTGAAGCCCTTCGCCTGAAGTTGAGTATCTGCGACTTACAGAATTCCACAGCCAATCGTAGGAATGGTCTAAACATTGGTGGATCATCATTAACCTCTGGAAGATCAAGTTTCTGTAGTCCTCAGGTACAAACTTCATCTACAGAAGCCATGAAACAGTCGACCGAGGGAAATTCGTTCTACTCCACAACGTCTGAAGAACATTCCCTTACCTTGCACGATAACGCGAACGCAGGCGTCCAAGGAAAGAAATCCGAGCTACTGGATACTTCCACGCAAACGCTTGACATGTGGAAAGATTATAACGTAAACTGGAAGTTGAAAGAGACCAACAGTCGCCTGGAGCGAGAGTTGGCGAAAAAAGCGGACGTCCTGGAGGAACTGAAGAAGAAACACAGTGACAGACTGGAGGAGTTGAACGAGTGCAAGTCGAAGCTGAAGGACTTGGATAAGGACTATCGCAGTCTGAAGAGAGACTATTGGAACTTGATGGACGACTACAAGGAGCTGAAGAAAGACTACAGAGATTCCCGCGACAGTTCCCAGTGCGAAAAGAAGATAACGAAGCTTCAGAACGAGCTGTCGAAGATGAGGACGAAGTTCCAGTCACAGCAGGTGTCGCTGGAAGTGGCGAATATAGAGTTGGAGACCACCAAGAAGGAGTACGCAGCCGTGAAAAAAAGGTGCGAACAGTAATAAAATTGCGAAATTCTAGCCGTCCAACTTGGAAAGAAGTTAAAAATAGCTTATTTCAGCAGAGGAATAGGAAAATGTAGATTTGTTAAAGATCCTGCTACAAGCCGCCATATTTTTTTTTAAACATAACTTTTCGAAAAGTTATCTTGGGAGATTTTAGAAAAGTATTTTTTTTTTTGTAAGTTTATCAATTTGTACAATAAAAAAAGAATGTAATTGAATGACTTTTTTTTTTGCCCTAGGCTTTTTTTAAAGACGTAAGAGATCATTTAATGTTATTTCTTCGATATTTTTAACATTATTTTCTAGTGAATTAATAATTGGGCCCCCATCCCCACCCCAGTAATTTTTGTAACACTGTAAACCATGGATCGTATCTCAAAAATTGAGGGGGCACTTTTTTTAACAATAAATCTGCCAAGGGCATGAAAATTGTTTGGGACAAATAATTAATTTTCAGTATCACTCATACAGAAGTAAATTATTTTACACAGGTTGAGAAAAAGAACCAGATGTCGTCCCTTTTTTATCATAGCATTCTTGGAGAGCTTAAGAAACCCCAAGTAAGAAATTGTCCAGATCGTTAGTGAAAGGAAGATATTGGACTTCTGATATGTATCATTTAAGCAATCACAACCGATTTGCGTGAGCTACGTCCTCCTGCTTTCCGCTAAATACGCGGAAATAAACACTTAAAATTAATGTTTTGGTACAGCTAGCTACTGGAATACAATTTGAAAATGTAATTGGATGTATGGAAGAAACCTTCAATTGTCCTTTATATTTCCCTGTAGGATCATTCTCACTGTTCATCAACATAATAAGGGGACGTCCATTAATTACGTGAGGTCAAAAGGGGGAGGGGGGGGGGGTCAACGAAAATCTCACGTAAACTTTTTCATTCGGAGAAAATATATATTATAGCAAGATTTCCTTTTTTTTTGTTTTTGTTTTTTTTTTGTTAAAATTTTTGAAATTTCACCCAGGGTGAGGGGGTCCGGCAAAATCTCACCAAAGGGGAATGGGGTCCAAATTTTTTAAAAAATACTTCACGTAATTAATGGACGCCCCCTAATCAAAAACCAAGACATTAGCTTCAAAAATTTGAAAACGATTATTTTTCCACGTAGTATGTGACGGACCTTAATTGCGAGTTAATATAGTATAAGGGTGCGTACAGACCGAAGCTCCAACGCATACCAAGGCACATGTGGACATATATTTCGATACGTTAGAATCGATGTGTACGGTGGTGGCGAATGCACCCCAATGCATTCCAACGGTTTCCATGGCGTTCGTTGGCATTGGCCTGCTTACCGGAACTTCAAAGAGATGTTTGATTTGGTGTGGACGAGTTAAAACGTTTTCAGTCATTGGCAAGTATTGCCTGGTGTGGTACGTATTGTTTATTGCTTGTGTCGATATGGAATAGGATGATGTTTTGTGTATCAAACTAATTCAACTACACCAGGATAATCCTATATTTCGGGATCCTAGCAATAGAAATTATAAACTCTCAAAAAAGAAGATAGATATTTTTTGGCAGAATATTGCAGTTGAACTCCGAAGCTAATCCAGCAAATTACTTGTATTGTAGGCACTATTGTATTTGTATATGGTGTTGTCATCCACTAGCGTCTCGGTTTACGTTTCTTCTTTTTTTTTCTGAACTAAAGAATTCACAGTAAAAATCCGGCTCTTGCACATAAATCATCATTACTTGACGACATTACGAGACGATCAATTCATTACCTTGCCGCGTAAAATGACCGAACCACAACCAACGGTTTCCAATTCAAAACTAAATCCGATGTGGACAACGGCATTTTATCAAAATTAAAATCTTTTCCAATCGTTTCCAATCCCAAAACCAACGAACACATTCGATCGAGTTGGCGTTGGTTTGCATTGGAACTTGGTCTGTACGCACCCTAAGATGTGTTATAGTCCGACTACAATAACGTGACGATCGGAAGGAACCTCACATGATTATGACGTATCTGTTTTTCAGCCAATCACAAACAAGGACGCCTCAAAGCACAGGTCTCTTATTATTTTCCCTCAAAATGTCGCTCCCGAGTATTTTACAGAGCAGGGCTCGAAAAATTATTTTATATGTTTAAGATTATTTCCGAAAGGAATTGGAAAATGGAGAATTAAAATTAAATTTATGTTTTAAGTTTTGTTTTATAGCTGTAACGTAATATTCTTCGAAACTTCTTGAGAGAGGCTGCTGCTGACGTCGAATCATCACATTATCGTGGTCGGACTAAATAAATCTTAAGACTTAAGACTTAAGACTTTTGAAAACGATTCTACTCCGCATAGGGGTGATACGCTGAGATGGGCACTTTCCTAAGACCTGTTATTTTTGCAATATTATTTATTCTTTCCATAATTCTTTCCCGAAAAGCGCAAATAGAACGCAGCTACTAGTAAACTAACCCTGATAAAAAGTAAACATCCCCTCTTTTATTTCTCCTCACACCTATTTTGATAAATCGAAGAAGATCTGACGCATGCTCAAAAGCGCTGAAGGTTCTCGAAAACAAAAACATATAGTATATATTTCCTTTATTATAATTATTAATATTTTTTTCTGGCTTATATAGTATTGCGACTAGGAATTTTAAATATTATTCTCTTTAATTAGTAAAGTATTTATGTTTCTTTATTTTTAAGACTTTATTATTTATACAAATGAGTAAATATTTATTCCTTTGGTTTTTTTTTTCTTTCATCCTTTGTTAATGCGTTGTTGTTTATTTACTTTTATTAAAACAATTAGAGAGTTTATCATTTCCTTACTCTAATTGTATTTTTTTCTGGATTTTATTAATAATGTAAGTAATAAAAAATATATTCTTCGGATGGGAAATGACCCCTCGAGAACTAAAGACAACAAAATAAAAATCATTAACAACGAGAGCCTAATAATCTCGAAACAGCTGTCCCAAGGTCTCAGCTTGACTCAAAAGGCATTTCATTATGACTTAGTTTCTTCTGTTCGCCCTTTACAGTTCATTTTTGTTTACGAGAGCCTTCAATGCTTTTGCGCATGCGTCAGGTCTCCTTCGATTTCTTCAGAATAGGTGTGAGGAGAAAGTTAGAGAGGATGTTTACTTTTTATAGTGTTAGTTTACTAGTAGCTGCGTTCTATTTGCGCTTTTCAGGAAAGAATTATGGAAAGAATTATTACTATTGCAAAAATGCTCCTCGTTATTTTTTTCTTAAAAGCGAAAAAGTCCAAAAAAATTTCTTCTGAAAATACCCATCTCAACGTATCACCCCTCTGCGGAGTAAAATCGTCCCGCATGGGTAGCTCTGCCATTCATAAACGGACAGTAGAGGGTTTTTCTTATTTATTTATTCATTATTATTTTTCTTTCTTTGTTGTCAAATTCGTTTTATGGTGAGCGTTTAGCTGCCAAAGGATTTAATTTCCATAGTACACTTTGTTTTAGTCTTCTGATAAGGATCACAAGACTTAAAATCCCGTTTCGTCTGTGGACATGTATCCCACAATGCAACGCACAATAAAATTAATTCCCGAAAAGCCGATTGACTTTTGCCTTTGGGGAGGTCGTAGCCAGGTTGGCTGATGACTTTACCTTAGGTGTGCCTTTCTGATTCATTTTTATCGAGGAGGCAGGCTAGGGCTGATGATCCAGTAGACTAGTGAAACAGCTGTTCCCTAGTCCTCCTTCTAAGAATGAATCGAAAAAGGCAAATGTTTTTGTTTATCCTTGTGTTGGGCCTTGCAGTCATTTCCAGTAGATTTGTCAGCACAAAACATTAAACCCATTTGTTTTAGCATTACTATATAATTCTCCATATATGCGAATTTTCGGATGCCTGACAGGTCATCCTTTTACGAGCATTACACCATGGGGAAAGAAAACTTCATTCTTCTTCCCACTTTAAAAAATATTTAAAATAACATCCATGAATTTCAAATTCGAAAACAGTAACAATACCTGATATGTCTCGTGTCATGTGACGCACGAAGCATTATTACAATTTAAAAATTATTTCCAAATTTTTCTAATTCTTCTTCTTTACAACTTAAAAATTAAAATGACTTAATTCTTCTTCTTTGAATAAATAAATATCTTTGAAGAAATAAACAAACGAAACATCTTTGAAAAAATAAACTGAACTATACTGTCCAAATCGCACAAAACTTGAATTTTCTCATCAAAACTGCCCAAATCTTTTCTTAATTGTCTTTTCAATAACTTGTTGTAAATTTCTAAAATTTCATCTTTGAAGCAAATCATTTTTAAAAGTTTTTATCTTTGAAGCAGATCTTAATTTAAAATTCTTGAATGTTAATAACTATCTTCACCGAAGGCTTAAATACTAAATTTCAGTAAAATATCAAAAATAAAACTTACATAATCACTTTATTACTGTACAGTTCTCCAATACTTTCCATGTATGCAGATGGCGTACATGGAGACATTGGAGAGGTACAAAGAATTATATACCGTAGTAATAAAGTGATTATGTAAGTTTTATTGTGATATTTTATAAACAGCATTATTACAAGGCATTCTTCTTCATCTTCTTTTCTGGCGCTACAACCCTGGGTGGGTTTTGGCCTCTCGGACAACACCTCTCCACTTCAATCTGTCCATAGCTTTACTTTTGGGTCATTCCATGTCAAATCAGCAAATGCCTCTCAGGTGACCCTCTCCGATTTTAATGAAATTTGGCACAAAAGTACCTTCACTCCTTACATGAAAGCCTAACAAATATTATTATCCTAACCTTAAATATATCTGTGAAATAGCATTCAGAAATAAGGTCTGCAATTTGTAACTGGTTTTCTTAATTTTAAGTAAGTGAATATAAGTAAATTTTAATAAATGAAAACCAACGACGGCAGGTAAATGAAAAAAAAACACGCCTTTGAGTTGTCAACAGAGGGAATCAACAAAAGGAATAAAATTTTTTTTTTTTTTTTTTTTTAGATATTAACATGACTAGGTGCGTTGATGGTTCCTTCAGTCTTCCTTCCTTTTTTTTTATTTTTTTTATTTTGTATATTTTTGTTTTGTTTTTTGTACTTTTTGTATTTTTACTTTTGTATTTATTTTTTCCCTTTTTTGAACAAAGAATGATTAATCAGATGTCTTACCAACATGCTTGGAAGTATTTTTGAGATATAATTACAATTCAACAATTAGATGAAAATAACGATGTTGAAATTAACTGAATGTCACCTGCAGAATCCTATTTACTTTTCTGGCCCTGCACACAAGACAAAATTTGGATTCCATATACAGATATCATCTGCGTAGTGAAAGCTCCCAAACTCACAGTGGATAGATATTTGAATTGGGTCAGAACTGTTACAAAAAATTTTAACACTTCTATCAAAATGAAAATTCATAAATATTTTATTTAATATTGTATTAAAATAGATTTTTCCTACAGAGATGTTATTAAAGTTGACTTCATAAATAAAGTTGATTGTTGCTTCTTAAAACCATTTCAACTTGTTTTTGTTTTTTTGCCCAAAAGCGTAACACCATTTCTTTTAAGTTTGAAAAGGAAACGATTTCGGTAGGGTTTTGAATTTTATATGATATTTTCATTGTAAGAATATGATACTCTGGAAAAAATTCCAACTTTAAATTCAATTGTCTACGTTACTAAATAGTCAATTGAAAATAAGCCAAATTTGGTATTTTTCACTTTACTGCCAATTTCAGAATCTCATATTTTTTTAAAAGATTAACGGAATTGCTTAATATTTATTTTGTATATCAGAAAGTATCTAAAGAGTTTCTGTTTAAAATTTCATACTTATCCAGCTTTATTTTCAAAAAATATGAAGGATTAAAAATTCACTTTTGTTTTCGATAACATTACAAAATGCCTACTTGGTAAGCCTATCTCAGGAAAACTAAAAGACTCAAACAAATTGTAATGCATTATTTATTATGATATATATATATATACTCTCAATTTATGAAAGCTTGTTTTTTTGGCTCATGTAGTTCTTTATTTATATAGCTTTAAAAATGCCCGAAAAGTTAATGGAAAACCAATTACAAATTGCAGACCTTACTTCTGAATGCTATTTCTCAGAAATATTTAAGGTTAGGACAATAATATTTGGTAGGCTTACATATTTGTGCCAATTTCATTAAAATCGGAGAGGGTCACCTGAGAAATTTCAAAATTTTTTGCTGATTTGACATGGAATGACCCTTTTCTATCTTCTAATTCCCATCACAACAAGGCTGTGTTCACATTGTCCAACCATCTTGTTTTGGGTCTTCCTTTCTTCCTTCTCGAATACAGTCTTCCTTTCAACATTCTCTTGGGCATCCGAGTCTCTGCCATTCTCTGTAGGTGTCCCAGCCAATTTATTCTTTATGCATTTATGAACTTCACCAGATCTCGTCCTTCAATCAGGTCATTCAGTTCGTGATTGTAACGTATCCTCCATCTATCTTCTTCTTTAACAGGTCCATATATGCGTCGTAATATTTTTCGTTCAAAACATCTCGGAGCATTTTCATCACACTATGTTATGTCCAGGTTTCTGAGCCATACGTAACCACTGGGCGGATCATTGTCCTGTAAATCTTCAACTTGGTACCTCGTTATATAAGTTGATTCCTAAACATCTGAATATTAGCATAATATGCTCTTGTTTCCAGCTTGTATTCTATCTTTGATACAACTGCTCATTTCGCACTGATTATTAATTAGGACTCCTAAATATCTAAATTGGTTCATACTTTCGAATGTCTTGTTGCCTATATTTACATTTGGAGAGGCTCTTCTAACATTTGAAGTGGGCATTACCATGTACTTTGTTTTACTCTTTTTTACTAATAGTCCCATTTCTTCAGCTTCTGTTTCCATCTCTATTAAGTGTTGAAATATCTCTTGATACAATAACAACATCATCTGCTTAGGCACATATCTGACTAGATTTGAAAAAGATTGTACCTTTCTGATCCACTTTACTGATAGCTTTGTGCAGTGCGAGATTAAAAAGCACTGCTGATATTTAAAAAAAAAAGTTATACGAGTTATCTTGTAGCTGGCGAATGGGAGAAAGTTCTTTACAGACTCGTAGCTGACTTCTGTGACTCTTCAACTAAGAATTAACTGCCAAGGTTCCTCTTGTCAAAGATTTCAAAAAAAAAAAGATCTTCTGTTGTTCTTAAATATGCCTATCAAGTTTCAAGGAGATCTATCTAGTGTTTCAAAATTTATTGGCAGGGATGAGGAAGAGCAAAAGGGCACACACACACGCAATTACTGAACCTCACTTTCATAGGAAAATGAAGTAAAACCTACGTTCAGTCAGATGTCAAATTGTAATATTTAAACCAAAATTTCATATAAAGTAAATGTGATAATTTTTAGCGATTGTTTGAAAGACATTTGAATGATAAATAAAAAAGTTGAAATTTGGATTTGATAAATAGAAATGGGTCTAAATGCTTTGCAGTTACGTTTTAGAAATAGTAATTCCATACGATTCGTAGTTTGATAATTCGTCTAAAGAAGACTCCTTGTACCTTGTTGTAACCCAATGCCGTGATCATTATTTATCAGTTTAGTTGGTCAAAGGCAGTTCAGAATAAACAGAATGCTTTTCTTGTTTTGAATTCAAGAGTTGGGAGCAACATATGACAACCCCTAAGACTTTATGGAACATTAGAAGTTAATATCTTGTATACATTAATGGATAGTGTAGAACTAATAGAAATGTATGAATGCAAAATCCCTGTTCTGAATCTGAGAACTTGACATTAGTTTCTTAAAAATTTAACTTTGTAGACTAGGATTTATTTCCAGATTCTTCAAATTATTTTAATTTTTCATGAATACTTGTATTTTCGTAAGCTGTCACTTTTAACCCTGTGTCTTGTTGATTATTCCATAGCGTTTTTTGAATCCTTTATTGAAGAATGCCTTTTAGGAGGTTTCATGAATTGAGGAGATACGAAGGTAAGAGAATTTCTTCTGAATTTGTTTATGCATTCTATATTATATCCTAATAGTCTCTTAAATTAGAAATAAAGATTCCATCACTGTTAGCAATGAATTTGCTATAATCACAGTGTCCTCCCTCAGGAATTAAAAAGCAACCTTTATAGATATCTACAAAAATCTTATATACAGGGTTTTGCAAAATTCGCGTGTAATATTTAAACCGCGTGTAGGGGCATTGCTAAGGATCAATATATTCGTAATGAACCCATGTTCAGAAACGCCCCATTAAGGCGCTAGGTGGTCCTAAAGTGAGCCTTTTCGAGAGAACATATTCTTTGCGACACCATAAGAAATGTTTTGCAGGCGAGCCCACACATATTTTACAGGCGCGAAAGGCTACGGATCCTTCTTCCCCTCCCGGAAATGAGACCCCCAGAAAGCTAACAACAATAAGTACAATATTTAAAACTGTTTAATTTCCTTGTCCTGTCAACTTTCCAGGTTCGAAAAGGAATTAACAAAAGCATCGGAAATGGCAACTAAAAAGATTTGAAATAAAATAAAAAAAGAATTAACGAGCAGAAAACATTACAATAAAGAAAAAACGTTGGATGGATCTGGTTGATGAGTCCCAATAAGGATTAAACGGCCGTCCCATATTCCCATCGATGGTGGCTTAAGGTGCGAAAACAAATCTTTGGTGCAGTCTTGTTTTTTTGTCTGTAATGTTTTATATTTGCCTTAATCTGCTGGTAAAAGTATTAGTTGCTTCATCGATATACACTACCGCCTTCTACACATGTGTAAAATATCTGCGAGCACTGACTGGACGAACACGGACACGGTAGCCAAGTTATAAGGGTCCTTGACTGAGTGCCGGAGTAGTCAGAATCCATCCCGGGAATTTTCTATTTTGAATTCTCCTCTAGACAGAGTCATAGGTCTACCCAGCCATGTAAAATAGGTTTGTTTGTTTTTTCCCCCCCGAGGAGTTAAAGGCAGGCGGGCGGGGAGGGTGCTTTGGACTAATCACCCGACATCAGCGTAGTTGAACTATTAGTTGGTGACGATACGTCTTTAGCCTTTCCACCCCAGATTCCAAGGTCTACGAAGGCGTATAACGGGACACACTTACTGATGAATTTAGGTAACTCAGATCACTTCAGTGGAATGAATGGATAGCCAGGATAATAGCCAAATTCTGACACAGGATTGGTGAGTTCTGACCCAAAACTTTTATACAAACACGAGCTGTGCTCCTCGGTGTCACCCAAGTTAAATTCGGCCCTTCTCGGTAATGCTCGGCTCTCGTCGTGCAGCGAAGCTTCCCCGTCGCCGCCGCCGCACCTGTTGGTTGAAGTTTATGTTTACGGCTCCGCTCCTATTGGACGTAGCGTACTGTTATCAATATATAGCCTATATAACCTTCCTTAATACACGGGCTATCTAACGCAAAAAGAATTTTTCAAATCGGACAGGTAGTGCCTACGATTAGCGCGTTCACACATACAAACTCTTCAGCTGTATAATATTAATATAAGATAAGATTGACAATTGTCATGTTCACATTAAGTAAATCTCATTCTAGTTGCTTTTACAAATTCAGTACAATAAGAATTTTGTAAATAGTTGTGGAATCGTATTGGTGATGCTTAACATCTAAAACGCTTATTCTTATTAGATTCTAACTAATAACTGGTAACCCGCAAAATCATTTAATGATCACGTGACCTTAGATTCTGAGGTCATTTTGTCAGTCACGTCACCTTCATGTGTGTTTGTGTTGTAAGAGTGCGTGGCAGGGAAGCCGACCATTTGGTCTTGGGTCATTCCATGTCAATTCAACCAGGCCATGTCACACACCACCTCAGATTTTCATGAAAGTTTTTTTACTTGTTACTACTACCAAGTTTGTAACCCATCTAAAATTTTTCCTCCCTAGGCCATATACTTTCTGAGATAAAAAAAATGGTAAGTAATAAAGTTTTGAAAAATTCTGCATATAAAATGAAAAATGGCTCCGTGTAAGGAGTGCAGGGAATTTGTCTTTATCTTTAACGAGCCACTCCCTCGATACCGACAACGTTCAGATTCTTGGTGTAAGAAAAATAAAATACTTACGTGAATTCTTCGAATCCGGGATGATCAGGATCCTAGGAAGTTACAATCAGGATTTGTCGACAACCATTGTATTAGAATATGGTTTACAAAAGCAACGACGCATCCCAAAACAAGCAGACGACTACTTCCACCAACTGTTTCGCTACTCGCCCACCAGGGAGAGCATTATAACCGAGATTCTAGAAAGCATCGTGTTCCCTCATTTTCTCAACGACTCCCAACAAGGGATGACTTCTTTTTAAAAGTAGGGGGGTCCTAATTTTCTTGATAATGGAACTTAGGAAATAGGGGTTCCGAAACGTACGTCGGATTTTCCTTCCTTCCTTTTATCGAATTTGGCCAACTAGGGACCACGTAACTAGCTCAACCTGACAACGTCAGGGCGAGGCTAGTGAAATTCAAGAAAGGGGGGACGAGAATTATATCCCGTCCAGGATAACCCTGAGATTGTAAGTCCCAGGTGGGAAACGGACGAAACACAGAAGAAGAAAGAAACAGCCATGCCACCACCGGGATTCGAACCCGGGTACTGGCGTATCGGCCACAACGGCAGCCCGCCGGCTAAACCGCACGGCCACGCCAGCACGGCACGTCGGATTTTATTGTATTTAAATTGTTATTTTCATTTTTTAATTATTATTTTTTTTTCTCTTTGCAACTTTTACTTTGAATTTGTGCTGTAATAGTTTGCTTTTTTTTATCTTAACTCCAAAAGCTGTCGTGCATATTAGTTAAACACATTATCAATAGATGGCGCCTTCTCCATTTTTATAAAAAGGTTTTTAAAATATAGTTTTTTTAACGAAAACATTAATTCAAACAATTTGTTTATTTTTCGTCGTTAGCGGTGAACGTAATCTTCCAAATGATGTCTAAATCATTGATTTTGTTGAAGTATTAAGGGACGTATGGCGTACCGACACAAAAATACCTTTGAGAAATAATATATAAGGATTCTAAATTTTAGGGCATTATAATATTCCTGATTATTTATGTAGGAAAAAAATACTGTATAACTGCAGTGTGGATATTTCAACTGAAGGTTTTAGTAACATATTTAAATGACACTTACCTGATGCGGAAAGTTTGATTAATGAAATAATATTTAAATTAAAAGGGCAAATTTTATGAATTTCACTTTTGAATACGTCTGCCTTTGGGGCACAGCCGAATGATCCGAGGCGACGGCCTGTCTGGAGGCAATACGCTCGAACGTGGGTTCGAATCCAGCGTGGGATTGGATGTTTCCTTCTTTCTATGTCTTTACTCTTCGTTTCAAGGACTTGTTTTCAATTTAATACCGTGTTCCTGGCGTAGCGTAGCCTACGTCGCTCTTGCCCCATTAATGTCATACACTGAAATATGTGGCGCGATCAAAGAAACATACAAACGGTTATCACTATTGGTATCTAATAAAAAGCATAAATCAATGGTATTAGCCATGATTCACAGAAATTATGCAATATAAAAATGATTTACACCGAAAACCAATATGGAGTCATGACGCTAATGTTTTTATGGCCTAGTTGTGTTTGACATGAATTTGAGCAATTTTCATTAAAAATAACGTTCATTTACATCTTGTTGTGGCAAGGCTTAGCTTCCGTTGTTCGTGGGCCATTAAAATATCCTACACTGAAATATATGTGTGATAAAAAAAAACAACAACAAAAGAAACTTCAACTTTGATGGAATGAGATACATTACACACACAAATAATATAAAAAGCAATTGTGTACTGAAATAATGAACGTGCTACAGGTTTCGTCCGGGAACTTAAACGTCATAAGGCCAAATTCGGATAAGATATAAACGATTCCAGGCATCTTTTCTTCTCACCTTATTCGATACCCTATCGAGTATAACAGGATTCGGCAAATCCCGTTGATACACAGTGGTCAAATGGGATGTTTTGCCGTGAAATAAGATTTATTTTTATTCTTGATAGACCAGGACGTTACGTAGCCATCTATTTTGCATATTCTGATCACAGTTTAAACTTTTTTGTTTTTACAAAACCCAGTGTCATTATAGTCTTTGTAATTGGCCTCGTGACGTTCAAGTTCTTGGAAACCTGTAGCAAGTTCATTTTTTTATTACACATTTGCTTTTTATATTATGTGTGTAATGTATCCTATTCCATCAAACAACGAAACAAACGTTAAATTCTTATAACTTCAACTTTCTTAGCCAATGTGGAATGAAGTTTTTTAGTGGTAGTTCTTTTCTTGACATCTATGTGATACTTACAAAGCATTTAAAAAACCTGGGATTTCTTTTATGAAAACTATTAAGAAATGGATATCCCAGCCTTTCTTATTCAGATTGTTTCCATATATTTAGTAAACTTTTTTTTATAACATTGTTTGTTTGTAGAGCGATTAGAGATGTTTTTGGTTACATTGATCGCATTCCGTTAACTTATGTTGAAATTGGAAATACCATTAAAGAATCCTGTTGTAAGTTTCGTACGTATGTTTATTTTGTTTTCTTTCTCTATTATAGGAAGTGATGTTTTACCGTTTGGATGGAAACCTTCAAGCAACCTACGAAGTTTAGGATTTGATAATTCGTTATGCATTGAAAGAACTAATGCAGTTCCGAATCGGTTCAATCCCTGTGATGAGCTTCTTCCTAGGAATGCTTTGCCCCCTCCTGACCATTCTCGACTATCGTCGTCCATCCTTACGATAGAGCAGGCCTGTCGCAGCACTACAGAGGTAAACATGTCTGTACAACCGATGTCCATTATGTCTTCGCAGTTGAGCAGAAGGGATCAGCCAATGACACCGAATGTAATGGTCTGCAGGCAGTCGAATACTCTGATTGACATCCAAACATTACTTTTAAAGGGCCAATGGACGCTGAAAACAGAGGCTGCTAAATTGCATAACGGAGTTACAGAACCGGTGCTCAGCAATTCAGCACAACGAACGCGAAGCTCTGGAACAACTGAAGCACGAAATGGTGGAGAAGGAGATAATGGAAAAGGAATTGCAGAACGTGAAGAGTAGATGCCAGGGTTTATCAGAGAGAATGGAGGAAAGGTCGCAGCTGCTGATTTCTGTGGAGGCACTGGTGGGCAAGCAGAAATGCACCATTGGTATTCTGCAAAAGGAACTTGAGAATGCAAAAAAGATTCAGGCTGGTGATACCGGGGCGGAGGTAGAGGAACTAAAAGCGGAGATAGAGATGTTGCATTATGAGAGCAACATCATGTTTCGCATGAGTGAGATGCGTAGGCAGGAACTCGAAGACCGGACACTCCAATTGGAACGGACAAAAGATGAAAATGAGCAACTGGCCAATAAAATCAACAATTCGGAAGGCAAAAATATGAGTCTTCTGAGCGATAATCAAGACCTGAAGGAGTCACTTGAAGATGCCCAGAATGCCAAAGAATCGTTGTTGTTGGAAATAGAGAGGCAAGAGCAGATGAAAAGAGCGGAGATTACAGATTGGCAAAGAGAAATAAATGACCTGGAGAATGTGATTCTTGAGACCGTGTACAACCCGAAGAGTGCGTCTGCGATGCAGTTCAGCGAACGTGGGGGCGCCAGCGTGAAGAGTTTGCTGTACACGGCCGTTCAGACGGAGCTGTCGGCATTCGATATAGACGAGATGATTCGTAAGATGGAGGCGAAACGTCGTAAGGTTTGGGATGTGAACGTGCAGACGGGCGACCGCACACCGAAGAAGAAGGCCAAGCGACAGTCACACGAGGATCTGGAGGGACTGAGTTGCCGGAATACAGACATGGACGAAGAGACGATGGAGAACCTGATGCAGGTGAACCGAATGCTGTGGAAGGAAATGACGACTAAGAAGAAGAAATTGAAGGCTGCCTTGAAGAAGCAGAAGGAAGCTACAGACAAGATTGAGATCATGGGTGGAGAAGATCAGGAAGATTGTAAAACAAGTAGATAAAAGCTTGAGAAATCATCGAAACATGATAGGCTTTGTCGATATTTAGATCAAGAATAACAATATGGAAGCAAACGTTAGACTACAGTTAGATGACGAGCTGTCAAGGGAAGAACTCCAGAAAATCCAGAACCGTCTTCGGACAGTGTTGAAATAAAAACAAAGTAACTTGTACGAAGGAACTGACACACAAAATAACACGATTTTTTAAAACTTTTTTCTTAACCATTTTCTTAAACCATTAGCAAATATTTCTACCTTATCATTTTGTTTATTATTTTTGAAGCAATTAGAAGCGATTAGGAGATGACTCTTGAACAACAATTTAGCGTAAACCAATGACCAAAAAAAAGTTCTATGAATAATGTAACGTTATGAACATTGTGTCTAAATAGAAGGAATAACTCGAGTGAAGGTATGTTGTTGTGAACAAACGATTGTTGTTAAAGGTATGTCGTTAAAAGCTTAAAAAATGATTTTTAAAATATTACACTGCTGTTGCAGAAACAAGATACTTATAATGAAATCCCTATAATTTTTCAATCGTGGACATTGAAATTAGAAATTTAAAATATGCATTTCTGTCTGTGCTCTTTAAGATATAAAAAAATAACGAAAGTATCAATTATGCAATAAATCAAGGAGGTACCAAAGGTAAACAAAAGATTTCGCATCTGAGATATCAACATGGGGAGTGTGAGACGGCCGTTTCGTCCTCTTCATGGACTCATCAGCTACACAAATCCTCTGCCGAAAGCTCAGATCGCGAAACCAAGTAAGGGAATCCACCCACGCACCCGCCTGTGGGTTCCGAATAAGATAAAATAAAAACAAATGAAAAAGTTCCAATTCTTTGCCTGCGAATCCGTCAAGCACAGAGGAAATTGAAGAATGCATGGCTAACAGCAAGCCACATAAATTACAATCAAAATTTAATGCTTTTAAAGATTTGTTGCCTTTATTTTATTGCGAACCCACTGGCGGGTGCATGGGTGGATTCCCTTACATGATTTCACGATCTGATCTTTCGGCAGAGGGTTTGTATGGCTGATGCAGTCCTTAAAGAGGACGAAACGGTCGTCTCACACTTCCACTGTTGATAGCTCAGAGGCGAAATCTTTTTGTTTACCTTTGGTGCCTTCTTGATTTATTGCTTATTTTATAACACGCACGTTAAAATTTGATTTAAAGTATCAATTAATCTTAGATACAATTTGTCATCTTAGTTGAATGGAGACAACCTAATCCAAGATTCAGTAAAAATTAGCTTGTTCAATTAAAGGAATCTTGGAAAAATGCTTCACAAAAAAATAAATTATATATCTTGTATTGTTTTTTTTTGTTTGTTTTTTTTTTTGTTGTTTTTTTGAACAGTAGTCCAATTATTAATGGAATGTCCTTTCAAAGATGTCCTTAGAAGCAGGTTTTAAATAGTGTTGATTCCGTCATTCGGTATCAGGGACCGAAGTGGAACATTCTCGATAGGTCTTGAGTACGAGTTTATGAAAGTGCCAGTAATTTATTGGGCGTAGTTCGTTCTTCTGAGCTGTCTGACCAGCAGTGCAGAAAAAGGTAGAAGAGCGGTTTGCTAAATTGGTATGAAATGGCAACATGGAACCAAAGACATCGCTCCAGGTAATTGTGATAGGTAACGGTATCATATCCCGTCCACAGGTTGTTTTGCAAACGAAACTCAATGCATTATAATAAAGTTCACAAAAGTAAAAGTTTACAATAGAAATGAACTCACAGGAATAAATTAGAAATTTGATTTTCAGAATTTTTTTTTGTTATTCTAAAACTCTGTAAGTGTTTTCGTTTTTAAAAACCTTTGCAATTTTAAATGAACCGTTACCTCACGATCATAGATTAGTGTACGTTCATTTCATTGTCTCAAGTAATAATAGCTCTGTTTAGTGTTTTCGTGTAATTGTGGCCTTCTTGAGGTTATATCAAAATGAATACTAATGTCCCTTATATAAGCTATTTTCTTTATTATTTCTCTTAGAGGTACGGTATTTTTCCAGTCGAAAAGATCGGTTTTAAGTGAATTTCTTCAGTTATCTCCAGTAGTACCCTCTGAATTAAAAAATATATTGTTGCTCAGTGACTTAACTCTTGCCATTTTTCAGTTTACTTATTACTGGTTATAAATTGCTAGTTAAATCTTCAATAAGTATGTATCTTTCAAAGCTTTCATTAAACCTATTTCATTAACTTCAATGTATTTATAAAAATTGATCAAATGCAAATAGATTTATTTTGGTTTTTTATTTTATACCCGTTTGTAATGTTCTGGCAAATAACGAAAAATACCTTCGATGTGTTTTCAGCGGCAAATTCTTTTCCATCAGCGAGAATCGCAGAAATTCCATCTGGCCTTTAAAGGATCTCGGTATCCTTATCGTCAACATTAGGCTCTTAAAAATAAAACCGTTATTTTTTTTAATACTAGGATGTTTTGTTAGAAAACTGCTTTTTGATAGT
>JAFIDM010043687.1:0-21611 GCA_023159025.1 Thereuonema tuberculata
AAGACAAAAGTTCACAAAAGTTAAAATTATCTAAAAATCAAGAATTTTAGAAGTCAATTTTATAATAAACATTAGCCATTTATAATTAATATTAGCTATTGTTCATTTTCTCCACAATTTCGAATTTAAAGAACACATTCTGTAATGTCCAGATCTATCAAAATATGAAAATGAAACTGAATGTGGGATTATTCAATCCCAAATAAATTAGCAGAGCAAACACTGTATAACTTTTATTTATGTAAATAAAGATCAAAAATAATAAATCAATTTTTTTAATCACTTAAGAATAGTTCATTTAATGCAGAATTAAATAGTTCATTTAATTTCTCAACCTGTGGGGCGCGCCCCCCTAGGGGGGCGTGATAAAACTACAGGGGGGGGCGCGAGTATATGGAGAAATAATCTTATTAAAAACTATGCGGTTTTTTTTTTTTGGTCTAACAGATAGGTTTGGAGGTTTTTTTTTGGGTTGAACAGATAGATTTGGAGGGTTTTTTTTGTTTTGTTTTGGTTGAACAGATAGGTTTGGAGGGTTTTTTTTTTGGGAGGGGGGCGCGATGAGAATTGTGATTGAAAATTGGGTCGCAACTACTAAAAGGTTGAGAAACACTGATTTAATGTCAAAGTACTTGATTAGTCCACAGGGCCTAATATAGTCCGAGGTGTTCCGATGTCTCGCGCCAAACAAACCCACACTTCCAAAATGGAACTGTTCTATTATCACTGATAATCACTTAAAATAACTTTCACTTTACGGGATTTTTCCGTAATTTCAGCTACTATTTAAAAATGATGCACTAAAATAAACTTAAATAACTTACTTCAATCACTTCTCAATATGTACTCCTTGCACATATCCTGTTGAATTCGTTGAGAGGTTTAACTTGTCCCTTTCACTGCAGTTGATTTTAATATCTTTTTTAGCGTCTTTTATGTATAAAATCTAGTCACTTTACTGTTCTACAATGAACACCTGATTCTCAGAAACAAAAGTTTTGGAGTTCTCAAGCCTACAGCTGTTTTAGTCACCGAATTATTATTTACTATTTTGCACCATTAGCAATAAATGATTTCTACTTATTAATAGTTGAACTGAACTTTGCGTCGTTTACCGGGATTACGCCGAATGAATTAGTGTCCTACTGTTTGATAGCCTTGTGCGTTCTCTCATCTTTGAGTATGATGAAACATCTGTGCCGGTTTGTCACTCGATCGCTGCAGCGAACAGGATTCAGCGACTCGCTTTCTAGCGCGGACGGCTTCATACCAAACTCTCCACTGGTTTCTCGGGGACTCAGTTTTCGTCGATCGTATTTCCCATGGATCGTATTTCCAGGACGTCACCGAAGAGAAAGTGAAGAAGAAGCTTACAACACAGGACACATTACCATGTTCTTTGATTTCTCGAAAATAATAGAACCTTTTAAATCTTTATTTCCTTTGTGTAATATTTTAATCTCTGCAAGAATGGATAAACAAACATCTTATCCGAAATATGTAAATTATTATTGAAAAAGGATGACAACAGGCTAAATATTTTTTTTTTATATTTAACACTATTTGTTAATACTATGTTTACAGAGATTTATTAGCAGTTCTTAAAACTGTTAAGCCTAAAAGTTCAAAGTCTCTTTGAATATATTATCTTGCATCAGCAAACAGTTCTTCACTTGAAACTGCATTTGCACACTTTTCCACTACGTTGTATATCGAGCAAAATCTACTAGGGCACTTACTAAAGTTCACTATTCTTCTAAAATTAAGTTGCGGAGTAATTAATTTTAACTCTTTATAATTCACTGTTCCACTACATGATATCAATTCTATTACTGTCTTTGCATTAATAATTGATAATGCACAAAACTAAATAATTATGATCTTCTATTTTTCGATTAACTAACACTGTCTTCATATATTTCCTACTTCTGAAATATTAGTTTTAATTCTAGTTTAAATAATTTATTCAAACTGACTTTTTCACCTTATGCGCAAAATAAAGTTTCGTAATGGCTTCTAAAATTCTTTACTGAAGAATTTATATTTCCTGACTTCCTCAATTCCCTCTTGACCTTTTAAACTCAATCAACAGTTCAATAAATGAAAAAGATTTCTACTCACAGTAGCTGAATTTCACACATTTTCCTATTTGAGGTTCCACTGTCTCGGTGGAGCTTGTAGAGTAAAATTCACGGCTCCGTTGTATAACTTGCTGTATCTGCAATGCATAGAATTTCCTTGTAGCCTTATTGGTTCCTGTTTGCTGTCGATTAATCTTGGCAATTATCTTCTTGCTGATTAATCCTTCTTCTTTGCTTCTGAATTGCATACTTCACCATTATATTAAGTTCCTCGAAACTTCATAAGAATTCTAGGTTGAATGAGAGATTCAAAACTGCCGCTTGCTCCAGTCTTCTCATGAGTTTGTGACGTCAATTCAATCGTTCTCCTGGCGGTTCCGATTTTAAACAGTGTTTAGTTATTTTGTCTTTTGTCGTCTACTTAATACTTAAAACGCTTCTTCTTAATGCTTCTTAATAACTTCTACTTCTTCTTCTATAATTTCCGACTTCAGACTTCTCCCAATTTACTGTGGGTTTCAACTTCTTTCATATGTCCATCAATATATTTGTGTCTTCGGTCTTCTTGTGATTTGCCTTCTAATTTCTAAGTCATTCTTCAGTCTGAGATTACTGCGGGGTTGAATTCTCATTCCAATACTGATTGCAGTTCTAATGACTGTCACGTCAACTCTGTCTGTCTGAAAACGAGTCTATCGTGTGACTTTTTATATCCGTTTTTCTATTACGTCATAATTATTTTATTGAATAATTTTGTCTTAAATTTTAATTTGAAGCACATGATTTAAAATATATTATAAAATATTTGATTTAAAATAAATTACTCTTCAATTATTAAATTTATACTACTTTGTACCCATCATCTTTGTGTAGTTTCGTATTTCTTTGATTAGATTCCACTCATTTTAATTATCTATTAATCGCGACTCAGATGCATTAGATGTCAAATTCCTAATGCAATTAAACCGTGAAAGGAAAAGAAATTGTTTCTGAAATGACTATCATTCTATCAGAGAGTAGTATAATAACGGTTTCGTCGAATATTAACTACAATCCCATTTACATTTAAGACGAAATAAGTTCTGCGTTACAGTTGTAAGAACTTCCTTCATTCTATAATCAATATCTGTAACCATGTATGAAAAACAGGGGCATTTCATTAGTTCTATAAGAAATTCTCAACAATGTGGAATTTTAATTTTATAAATAACTCACAATAAGCAGTTTAGGTTTTGAATTTTTGGCAATTTCATAGCATTTGCTTTTCTTATAATTATTACCAAAATTTTAAGCATTTACAAAAGGAAATGAAACAAATGGCAAAAGAAAAGCATATTTTATAAGGAACAAAATTGTAATTTATAGTTTTTATCTACGACTTTTTATTCAGTTAAGAAGATATTGTTTAGATGTTGTTATTAAGTTATTGTAAACTTCCCTATCAACCACTGCATATTGGAGAATTCCATGCATTCTAAAGAATGACTAGGTCAAACTCGATGCCCCGACATCTGAAGCCAAGCATCTACGAGCGTAAAGCTAGTTCGAATTGGGGACCATCACAGATAGCCTTGAAATCTATCCCAATGAAGTCTTTCATTTGTAATTGCTATCAACAATCACAAGACTATATCTTTAAGTATACAGGAGCGAATTTGTAAATGTCAATTGTATGTTGGCCTTTCAAGAAACGAATCAAAAAGTCAAGTAATTTTTAATACATTAAGTAAAAAAAAAATCAATAATTTCTTTCACGCGGAAATTTATAGATTCTTATCCCCTAGAGGCATAACTTCAGGACAAGATGATTCATCTTGTAAGTGAGATTTTTACATGATATAAGCAATTTGACCTACATCCAGGCGAAGACAGCATGGAAAGCTAGGATTACTACATAATCAAAGGGAAGGTGAAAGATATATTCCGTATATTTTATATAATTTAATGTTTGTAAAAGTATTATACACCATTGCAGTTTCCCTAGAAAAAATACATTATTGATAAAAACAGATACAAAATCAGTGTAATTTGGCAAACCATGCAGAACTAAAAGAAAAATGTTAAACAAAAAGAGTTATTGCAACACGGAAAGACTTGAACTTGGAATCTTCTGCTCAGAAACCGAATAGTCTACCCACTGCGCTTGATCTTTCAGGACGCTACTAAGCGAACTCCAAAAAATATCAAATTTCTCGAAAACAATAAGTTGTTGGATCCCCAAAATCTGATATATTTTTGAAGTACTTCATGAGTACTTTTATCTCCCAAAAGAGCATTAAAATCCGTGATATACAACGCAGGTCCCCTCCTTGTTAGGTTTTTTTTTCATATTTTGAACATGTTTTCAAGACGTGATTAAGTGTTTCGACCATTTCCTTTTATGGAATTTTTTTTTCCGTAGCGTTTACTGCACTGATAATCTGTACTTTGATTCCTTTACTATATACAAGAGTTAAATGGCGCATTTTGTGATAAGAGACAAATTATTTTGCTATAGTTTCAATTTCTACAATTAAGAAAACGGAGAAAATAAAGTATAAATCAAAAGTAAAGTCACTTTTCATGTTAACTTTTACTTTTGTTAAAAATAAAAATAAAAATGTCTGTATGAGACTTTAAGGATATTCATTAACTTTGTCAAACATTGAATGTATTCATCAACATTACATATTTCTTTTTTTTCTGAAATAAATTCAGGGATAAGCCTTTGGAAAAGTGACAATTGGATGATCAATGTTACATGCTCATCAGAATAACTATTAAAGTCAATAAATTCAGTTTCTATTTGCAATTGTAATAATCCATCATTTTCTGTGTATATGTTACACCGAATCCGTGAAATTGCCTATTGCGTGAAATCGGCAAAAAATTGCCGAATTCAAGAAAAGTGCAAGCCCGTTGCTTTATTCATGAAATAGTCAAATTAGTTGCCGAATGCGTGCATTGAGCAACAATGTTCTTGCTTTTTTTCATGCATTGAGCAAAGTACACAGTGGCGCTCCAGTGGTGTTTTTTGCAACTAACCGTTTACTTGAGCAAAACGTCCAGTTGAAGGACGTAGAATTGAAAGAAAATAGAAAGAAAAACGACACCTTAAACTAATTTTATTAAAAGGTAGTTTCACGATTTGCATCGTGCGTAATCATCTTATAAATTTTCACGATTTGCATCGTGCGACATCATCGTATGAAAATGGTCGATTTTCAATATGTTACGGCGCACTGCACTGCGCAAGCGCACTAGTTATTTAGTTTCTTCGATTGCGAGTTTCTTTGACCACATACAGACTGTCACCGTCGTGCTTCATCCGATTCATAACAAGGATTCCGGAAACTTAGAAACATCACTCATGTGTTAAATTGAATTTGATTTGTATTTTTAAATGATTTTTTAAATAAAGAAATTTCAAAAGAGGCATGGATATTTGTAACCGAGAACCGATTGATACAATTGTATTTGTATATTGTATTTTTAAAGGTTTGTTAAATAAAGATAGCTAGATTAAAAGAGGTGTTGATATTTGTAACCTTTTTGACTTGAAAATTAAATACATCAAATTATATATATATATTTAAATATAATATTTAAATTTACTAAAACGCATTCAGCAAATAAATAAAAATGTCCAAGTTATGACACAACCCAAATCCATGCATCTTAATACAGATTCAAGTTAAATTCAACATCCGTTTCAAAATTACTTCTGCAACTGTCAAAATGACAATTTAAGAATCCATACACTTACTGCTCATTGCACGCATTCGGCAGCTAATTTGCCCATTTCATGAATAAAGCAATGGTCTTGTACTTTTCATGAATTCGGCAATTTTTTGCCGATTTCACGCAATAGGCAATTTCACGGATTCGGTGTAACATATAAAAAATTAAATTTCTCCTTCCATCTTGCCAAGTAAATTATCTTGCCAAGAGGCAAAATAATATTTAGTAACGATTTGAAGCAAACTTAAGCTACTCTTAAATATGTTCTAGTTCAATCATGAGCTTGTTCATCTTCTTTTTTTTTAAAAAAAAAGATCGTTAATTTCTTAGAAAACAATTGAGTTTATTATAATTACTGAAGCTTTAAATTCCCAAATTATTTCTACTATTATAGTATTAAAATTAAGCGCTGCTCCTTTCCATTCCAGATTTAATGGACTGCAGAAGATCTTTCATGAATTATCCTGATAACATGAAAAATACCTGAAAACATGAAATTTTTTTTTTATAATACCTTTTAATTCATCAATTATTAATTATTCTAATATTATTTTGATCTATTGGGAGCATTGGGAGCCAAAATTAAAATTATATATCCTTCCTTAAGAATTATGTCATTATCAACTTCATGATTTTAATAATAATGTGTACTACTCTTTTTTTTTTTGACAATCATACCTTTTTCATGTCTTTTAGGTTTACTCTTCTAATAAATTTTACAATATTGAGTTTTCCGTTAAATAAGCTCATAATCTTCGAAGTTTTAATTACAGCAATTTTGACATTTCTTTTTCAGTCAATCACAAAGACATTCGAACAATATATTTAATTTTTAGAGCACGATCTATGGATCATCTAAGTGATGTTGTCACAACCTACGTCACAGTTCAAACAGCCCGTTGGTAGGGTTTTTGCATTGAAATTAGTTACGACCAAGCGGGCCTTTATCTTGGTTTTTCTTGGAGAAAAGACCCAAAAGAATAAAAAAAAAATATCAGAACAAATTTTTAAGACTTCGAGATTGCCCACTTTGGTATTTTCCCCTTATTTTTGTGAATTTTAGGAGAAATATTAAGACAAAAAAAGCTGTGTTTATGCATGTTTTTGAGGCTTGGACTTCAAAAGATCATCTTGCAACTGATGTCGACTGCTTCTGATTGGTTCATTCAAAAGTCACTCTCCAATAGGACCGATCTGATGTAATGAAACTCATTTTAGAAGTAGGATTATAGAAGAAGAAGAGTTTTATGTTAACCAACAATTACAAAATTATTTTTTCTTCTACAATCCTACTTCTGTTCAAACCTCAAATATGAATAAATCCAGGTCTTTTTGTCTTAATAGTACATACGTCGATAATAGTGCACATTACATAAGTCGAAAAATAATGAAGGCATATTCCCAATAAGACCGATCATTAACTGCAGTAAAGCAGCTATAAAACTGCTAGCGGACCACCTGTACAATAAAATGAAGAGACTGCAAGTGACATGAAACATAGTGTTCAGAACAGTAATGAACTCGTCCAAATTATTAGAGCACAGCAAATATATGCTCATTACGAATTTTCTCGCTTGATGTGAATTCGTTTTTTACGTTCATTTCGGAAGATTTGGTTTACAATGCCATTCAATACATTATCTATAAGAACCATGTGAATTTTGTACACCTCTCCAAGTTTTAAGGTTTATTACCGCTCATTGAAGCTATTTTTCATTTACAATTTTTTCAGTTTAATGGCAGTATATACAGACAAAGTGAAGGTCTAATCATGGGATTATCAGCTTCCGCGATCATAGCCGAAAGGGCGATGTTATCAACTATTTTTCATACACCCCACTTTCTTTTAAGATTAATCTTATTTTTATGTTCGTAAAAACGGCCATTAACTTGTCTTCCACATTTAATGCCTTCAACAAAGAACTTGAGAAATTCCTTACGTTCTTCTGCAAAATGATTTCCCGGATTTGTTTATTCAGCGCCATTTCAAGAGGACCTCGCACTATGCTATAATAAGCTTATAATAATAAGCTGTCTCTTGACAGCCATAAGCCCTATGAGAAACAAATTTATGTATTGATTGATTTCCATTCGGATATGTTTGTGGATTTGAAGAAAATTTGTAAATCATACAACTTTACAGTGACCACCCCGATATCTTGTACTATTCGTAAGTTCCTTAACAGGTTTAATAGGAGCTAAATAAGAAAGAAAAAGGAGTAATATACGCTATCCCTTATATAATCAACAGCGTATGTACATAGGAGAAACCCGTATGGCTTTATCGGAAAGCTGAGCACCGAAGCGCTTTATGCAATAGAAATATTGATTATCTCACGTTTCGACATCATACGCAATCACAGAATCTTAGCCACTTATCTTGGACTTCTATACAACTGACTATCGAAGGAAGTGCATCGAATCTATTTTCATATTAATGTTACCATAAGCTTGTAATGACTGTATTTCTGTCCCGACTATAGCCAAATATGGGATTAAAAAGAAAAAGAAAAAAAAATGCTAGTAATGGATAAGAAAAAAACATTCCCTCCTGACCTTCTACTTTCTTTTAGTTTCCTTTTTTGTTCCCTATTCTTCCCTTCATTAATTCATTTTTTTAATTGCTTAATTTTATTATTTTTTTTAATTTAATTTTTAATTTTCATTTTAAATTTTGTATTTTTATTTTTAATTTTCACTTTTTATTTCTTAAAAAAAAATATTTTTTCAAGTTATAGTTATTACAACATCCTTTGCAGATTCATTGTTAATTAATTTTGTTTATTTTTATTCTTTTCTTTATTTTATTTAATTTCAATTTTGATTTATTAATTCATTTTCTTCTTTATTTTATTTTCATTTTATTTTTTATTCTTGTTAAATTTCTACTTTTTTTTTTTTTTTTAAAGATGCAATTTTATTCTAGACGGAGAAATTTACGATAGATGATCAACTGATTTTTTAACCGAAGTTCCTTTGATCGGCGCCGAACTGAGCAATTCAGCCTCATGTGGTTTTGTTTATTTACTTGATTCCAGTTTTCACCATCAGTGCTGTTTTTCCTGCACCTAACAATATGTAAAGTACCTACGGAGTTTTCCCAAGGCGTCCTCTACAGCAGTGAACTTCTTTATAAGCTGTTAATTCTATATAACGTTTCATAAGAAAATGATTGCTCTTTCATGCAATCGAAACTATAGTCGTGTATTTTATTTCATCAATTAAAACAACTTTGCAAAATTTAACCAGGTGTGTATGGCTTGAATTTTTGGATTGAAACTATGTTCAGTGCTCGTAAAATATTTATTCTTGATCGAAGAGTAATTTTCAACCATAGCAATAAGCTTTTCATCTCCATGAAAGCGCGAAAGAAATCCACTTCAAAACGTACGAGAGAACATCTAATAAGGCGTGGAAGTTGTGATAATTCTATGGAACGGCGAGGCAATAACTGAGAGGGGCTTTCCTGCGCATGCGCAGACCTTCAGAACTCTTCAAATCCGAAAAAAAAATCCTCGACGAACAAAACTTTCTGACGCGTTCTGATGTGAGTGGAAGCATTGTGAAATTCCATTCAAATGCATGACTTCCGAATTGTCTGATGTGATGATAAGAGCTCATTTGAGACAGTGCGACCAGCCTTAACTTTTTATAGTTGAAATCTTTTCCGAGTGGATCGTGGTATTGACGATTAGAGCGAGAAGGAGACAATGATTCCCAATAGAAAAGCGAAGTAGTGATGTCTACCATAGTAATGCGCTAGTTTCTTAAAAAGATTTTCATGATTTGATATGATAAAAAATAATCCATTTTAGAATTTCAATAAGATTTAATAATTCAATCAATTTCTTCAGTAAACAAAAAAAAAACGCTTAACTTTTGTAATCAGCAAATATTATAACTAAAAATAAACATAGGTTTTCGTTTATGTCGTTTTCCACCACTAAGAAAAAGAAACCTGTCAATTTTCGTAATAAACACAAAATCAGGCAACGTAGTACAATTTCAATCTATGAAACGCTTGGTTGTTAAATGGAACGCTATTATTGACTCGTTTTTGCCAAGCTGTTGTAATTGAAGAAGCAAGTAAAATATCCATTAAGACGTTACGTTGTTAAAAGCGACGGTACTATGGAGTTGGAGACAAAACTCATTTAATCAAGCCAATTTCTCAATCAAACTCATTTATTTCAAAGAAGTTGTTGAAGAATCAAGAAAAATATCCATTAAGACCTCCTCGATACACCATTGAGCTCTTAGGAGAGCTGTTACTATCCAAGCATTTCCAGAGGAAGTCCATTGAGTTCATTTAGTACATAAAAATCTCTGTATTGCACCATTTGGGCATCTCGGAGTAAGTGGGTAGTGGCCAACAGAACAGAAAGTTCTGTGACATTGGGTCGAGTGTACCAAAATCGTTCTCAGCCTAATGCAATCAACATAGAAAAACCATTAATTTGTCCAACTGACCCGATCAATGGTCACCTAAAACCGGAAGTGGTTTGGACTAAAGTCGTATTTTTCCGAAACCTCCAGGCAAGAGGGACTCCGAGGTAATGTTGCATCGTGAAACTGCTCAACCCGGAGAAGAAGTGGGAGACGTCCGCTGGACTTCCCTCTGCCTGAATGGACTCTCACCAGGGCATAAAAACGAGCTCCAGACAGGCAGAGGCAGTCAGAAACTGCCCGAGAGCCACAGAAGCAGCTTCCACCGGTCTGCATGATAAGAGATTTCTCACCGTGTAAGAAGCCCACATTGCCGGGAGAAGATAGAGAGTTCTCGCCGGTAAGAAGCCCACATTGCCTGTAGAAATGAACAGGTTCCCGAACTTGACCTGACATCATTGCCGGAAAGGAACAGCAATTGACAACATTGGGACTCGTAAGGCCATCGAGCCCGAAAGAGAAGTCTTCACAACGAAACAGGCAAACGCCCAACACCCCGTGTAGTGCAAGCCGCCCTCAACGGGGTTATGGAGAAACAACCCTCCCGTACCCAGTGATCAGTGCCCTGAACCCCTGAAGAGCGAGGTGGTGTAGCCGGAGTGTGTGCAAACTTTAACCGGGACTGCGCCGCTCGCATATTCGAAACCCCCGACCCAGGAGCAATGCTGAAATAAAAAATAAAAAATAAAATTCAACCAGTTTTTACTGGTTTTATTTTTTTACGCCAGCAATAGGAGTCAAAGCTTTTGGCTCTCGGTTTGGGCTGTACAGGCATTGCACATAAATGAAAAAACGCGGGAACCCTAATAGTTTCTCCATACAAGTAACTATAAAGAAACAAATAAAATATTTTTTTTTATTATATCAGAAGCTTGTTTTATTTAATTGCACAATTTTTTTGTACTAAAAAAGTAAAATTCAAAAATAAAATAGAAGTGCTTCTTCGATGCCTTATTTGATAGAAAAATGAGTTCTTTTGTCTCCATCTAAATTTATCACAATAGATCTCATCAGAATTGATAAGATTATTTTAAAATTAAATAACCAAATACTAATTTACGTTATATCGATTCCAGAATGATTACTTTATTACATGTTTTATGAATCATAAAAATAATAGCAAAATTTTTACAATTTATTTACAAGTGTATATGTTTTCATGAATCTTAAAAACAATGGGGAATTTTATAATTATTTACAAATGTTCTAATTACATTGACTGCGTGTTTACCATAATTTATTTAATTTTTTAAGCAGATCTCGCCGCAAATCATACAATTATCACTTAGAGACAGTAAATATATCTTCACGAATTTTTCAAACAAAATCCAATTGTATATAATAATTACTTATCTCCTCCAAATTATGATTACAATTATCTAAGAAGAATTGTTCGACATTTAAATACACATTAATTTTGATATAAATTAATGGCGGCAATTTTCTCGGTAAACTCAGTCGTATTTCGTTTTATATCCAAAGTCTACCCACTAAATCTGTCAGTTCACGCAAGATTCTACCTCAAAAATGAAACGAATCAGGTAGAATCAATTTATCAAGCTGTAGTCGAAGCCAAGGGTGCGTTAGAGCCACAGTTGCTGTAGGACGTAGTTTCGGATCCCACTTGAGCAGAGCTAAAACGAAATCCTTGGCCCCTCCATAACCGATGTCCATCTTTTTTAATCTACAGAAACAACAAAATACAATGACATTGATTAGAATAAATTAAGAAGTATTTCGAATCCTAATTTAAATCCTGTTGTACACTTTCTAAATCCAAATATTTGAAGCGATTATTCTCGTATTTCTATTCAGGAACAAAGTATGTTTTGCAAATACTGAGAATTTTCCAAGATTACAAGAACGATTGCGCAAACGCTGCTACCATGTCAAACGATCTTTTGATCACGTTAGGATGGAAGAACAGTGTTTTGCTTTGGAATGTTATTTGCAGTCGAAAATCCCACCTTGCAATTTGGTGGGAAAGGTACATTGTTGCTCATTCCGTCACGAAATTATCATACCTAAATAGTTACCAGAAGTTAACAACGAAACTTCAATGTTTCAACGTCAGCTATTGATCGAATAATTACTGACAGCAAAAGAAAGCCAGTGAGTTTGGACAGAAAAAAAGTTATCCCCTCGGAAACCGCACCCAATAACTTTTCCACTCCCTTGTATGAAGCAAAGGAAAAGGTGGAGGTAACGGGACTGTGAAATAGAATTGTGGGGCTCGTAATTTATTAGTCATCGAAAACATCATAAACCATTGCTACAAAAGCTTTAATCCAGTAACATTGCAGAAAGCAAAATCAACTCTCGTATGTTGAATGAAGGGTACTTGTCAGATCATAGCTGGAAAATGCTTCGCCCTTGATGAAGCCTTGATATATGTAAACGACTTTTAACAAACCACCAGCAATTTTCTCTCGTCCACATGATGCCAAAGGCAGGACAGTAAAGTTCCGAATGTGTAAGACAACTTTTTTCTAAGGGTTCATGATAGTGTCGGTTATTCTCATCGGTAACATTACTTAGTTTTTGGGAATGCCAAGATTAACACTGTCTACTGTCGAGAGGCCATTATGGAACCGTTATACCTAAAGCAAATCCCTAGACATTACTGTGAGAAGTGTGAGAATGTGTACATACATCAAGACAAGGTCTGGGCTCATATAGCAAAAGCTGCAGTGACTATACGAATCGAATGGCATAAGAAATGATGATTCATGCTATTAGGTACAGTCCCATACCCGCTAACACACCAAATCTCCCAATGGATTTGTGTGGATAACGTTTACTGAAAAAGTCCTTGGTAAGAGATAATTGCTGATGAACTCTGAAAAGCCTACCAAGAAGAAGGCGCAAAATACAGTTAATATCCAAGATAGCGCACTCCAGTGGAATCACGAACTCGAGCTTAGCCAGATTGCAAGGAAACAAAAAGAATATAATTATTGGTGGTTGGGCGTCTTTTCGAATCTCAGATCTTTTAAAATCGTTGTTTAATCTGGGACAACTCTCAGTATTATAATTATTTCTTCATAGCACATATCAAGTGTAGTATTTAACTATATTACACAGCAACTCAATACTATTCAAACTTACACTACTAAATTAATGGTATAAAAGCAATAGAATGGTATAAAAGCATTTATCAATTTATTCTTAACAAAAAAAATAAAGCTAAAAAACTTAAATTAAATTTTAAACTTAAAACTGAAAGATGTTTTAGTTTCCCAAAAAAGAGGATCTATTACAATTACTAAAGTGGATATATAACATTTTTGACCAATATGCGCCCAGACAGCATTTTTGTATTGCAAGTTATGTACTGTTACATTGCCTCTTTGCAAACAACCTCGTTGTTATAAGTTATTCTATGTCTGAATATGATTGCTAAAATTAAAAAAAAAATGAATTGGAAAAAGTGATAACCTGGCAGATACGTTTCTTTGTTTTGTTTCATGCACAATATTAAATGAGCCAGGATATGCCTCCTCTAAGATCACTGATGAGGCCTTCGAGGCAACATCTTCAAAAGGGGGGAGGGGAATATATTCTGTTAATCGTGCAGTGGGAGATATGTGGTTTGTTTGATCTCAAGTGCCCGAATGATTCTCTATGCCTCAGAGTACATTGTTATGTGTATGTCTTCTAGCGTTTAAATATGTCAAAGTAATAGTGGTGAAGTGTGTGTTTAGATGATAAATTACTGTGGAGAGTGTAGGTCCTTTTTTTTAGAGGGATTTCCTCACTCCGGAATGAGATATTATCTCGATATTTCGGCCCCGTGCCTCGGGCCTTCTTCGGGAGATGTTTTAAAAGTCAATCACATGGAGGTTGAGTTGATCCGAGAAACTAACGACGGAAGTCGTTCGTTATGCGCTCACCTTCATGTGATTGACTTTTAAAACATCTCCCGAAGAAGGCCCGAGGCACGGGGCCGAAATGTCGAGATAATATCTCATCCCGTTGTGAGGAAATCCCTCAAAAAAAAAAGGACCTATACAGCATCATGTCTCACTCCTCCTTCAGGACCAAATTATATTGTGGAGAGTTATTGTAGAGTTATTTTGATGTGTGTAATTTAGGGAGTGGCGGCCAATTGTGAGATTTGTGCCTATTAATTGTGGCAGTGCAGTGTAAAAATGATAACTTGCAACATGTAATATGCGAGTAGTTATAGGGTATGGTTTGTGTCTGTCTTTACCGTACAGGTCGTGTCTTTCAGTTGGTATGTTGTGGTGTCCTGTGGATGAATTCAGCGACTTCCCCCCTAATTTTTGCAAGTGTGGATGGAGGAACAAGACTTAATTTCTAAGGAACATCACTGATCCGCTACCCGATGTTCGATAAGCCTTAAGGATGAATAACGTGTGGTGAATACGGGGTGTAGTGCCTGTCTGTATCCTGAGAGATGAGTCCTTAACTATGTAAGGATGCAGAAGCCGCGCATGAGAACTGGTTAATCTGCAATGATCATTGGATGCACTGATGCGTTTTCCCAATCTTCTTGGTCTCAAGCACGAGACAGACAAAACATTTTCGACCGTTCAGCTGGATGGTGTTGCCCGGGCATTGTGGTAGCCTTAGAACAGAATGGGGAGCCACTTTCTCCACACCCACCTGCGGGAGACTGTAGTATATTTTTCGAACGGAGACTCTGCCAACCCAGAAGGCGGGTGACTATATCCTGCACCACACATGATGGAGCTTGTTAAATAGTACAACTAGACTTCATCACAGATGGTAGTCTGTCAAATGAGAGAATAATGGAACACGCCCATTTTCAGAGGAAAATGCAGTACCAAAATGGCGTACGATTGCATGTATCTAGTTTCTTATCCTCTATTTTCCGTGCTTTCCTCAAGAGGGTATCGCGCTTCCGTTTTATTTTTGAAATTCCTTTATTTCCTTTCTTTTTTATTTTGGATTCTCTATATTAAATGAAATTGTTAATTTAGTACTTAGGATGTTTTGAGAGCTCTCATTTCGCAACGGGGAAGAACTCGCAGAACGCACTAGACACCACAAGGTGCTGCGAATTATTGCTCAGCCTTACTTTCTTAGGAGACCTCAGCTGGTTCCTTTAAAAGATGGGCCAAGCAGCTTTGCTAGGCACAGAAACTACTTTCCTTTGATTGGAATAAGCATTCGAAGGGCAACAAATAACTGGCCTTATGCCCTTCTCGGATGCTCCCTTCACACTATTTCACTATTCTCCTATATGCACTGTTCCCCCTGTAGTGACGTCACCCAATGCCGAAGACACCGGCGTATCTTTGAGTACATCTGTTGACAGGCCGACAGACAGAAAGGACGAAGAAAGGCACAAAAACCGAAGAAAGGCGAGGTTGAAAGTAATAAAACGGATCTGAGATGAGAGAAGAAAGTTGTGCGAAATGGTTGCCATGTGAGAAGGAAGATCGGGGGAGCATCACAAAGCTCATCTGTTTCAAGAAGACTGTAACGTCACATATCTCGTCACATCTCCCTTCATCTTCTACCGCTTTATGTCCCATTTCGTTCACAAGAAAATATTCGTAACTGTTTCCTATCTTCATTTTTCGTAAGCATTGATTCCAACAATCATTTTGTTTCCTCCATCAGGTGTCTTCCAGATGCCTTACACTGCTCTCTCGAACTCCTTTTCATCTGGAATCCATTTTTGCTTTCGTTTCCCATCTTGGAACCAATTTTAATCGCTCCTCAGTAACCCCCCCCACCACTTTACTCTTTTGTTATTTTCTGTTGTTCCCCTGCCTCACGGCATATAGACAGATGTGTTTTTTTTGTAGACGTTGATGGAACAGTGGAGAGAAAACAGCGACGGTGGAAGGAGAAAACAAAACTTCTCAAGAAGAGAAGCAGCTGGATACTCTGCTACCTCCCGAGAGTTCACCACGTCGGAGAGAAAATTAAAGAATCGTCTCTGCAGAAACAAACAAGCGTGAGCTGGCCTGCACTACCCCGTATTTTGCCTGAGTCAGCTCGGCGCATAGGGCTCTGTGACATCAGATACATACGCGGGTGTTGTCTTCACTGTGTGTCCCTCAAAGTCCCCAGCGTCGTGTCATGCTGATCCGTAGGACTCATCTGGCTAGCCGTTTGGGTAACGCACGAACGCGAGTGATCGGATAGAATTATCCATATCTCAAAAAGTAGAGCCAATCTAGAAAAACCGATGCCATATTCGTAATCAGTGTCACAAAATCAGCCCTAATCAGCTGAAATATTGTTGGCAAGAAAATCACTGTTGATCAGTGTAATAGATTAGATATAGATTTTTCTGCCCTATTATAAAAATAGTTTAAAAATTTTAAACTGGATAACAATTACTTGAGCATTTACTAATTCAACTAATCAATTTACTATCCAGTCATTGAACAAATCGAAACTAATCTTAGGGAAAAAAGAGTTAATTTCCTATCTCTATGTTGTAAGATTTTTTGGGGGAGAAATTTCCTTTTCCAAATTGCGGAAATTATTGTTATCCGAAGCAGCTTATCACAAATTATTCTTTTTAAAGTAAAATCAATATGGGGAATAAATCATATTCTGTTACATTGCGTTTAATGTTTTTGTTATTAATATATCTTAAGTATGAAAATGAGTTTATGTACGTAGTTTATTTTACCAGTTTATAAAAGAAGTTATGCGAGTCTTAATATTTCTAAGCTATAAATTTTTGCACTTGATCTAAAGCTATTTAAGAAAAAAAAAATAAAACAAAAGTTAAACAGCAAATTTTAAAGTAGAGCAATACCAGATAGCATTTTCTTTAGTAGGGCTACAAGATAAATACAAAATAAATAAAAACATAAAATTTGGAAACGGGGAATTGAAAGAATACATATTGAGTTTGCTTTCACACCTTAAGGATTAACAGGCATATTTACCCTCAATGGACTAAAGGTTTCAAACTGTATTGGTTTCAGTAATTTATTATTGTTGTTTGCTTTTGTGGGACTCCAGTTGCGGGAGCGAGACAGGAATAAGTAATCTTTCGCTCTTTTCTGGGCTTATAATCGAGGGTAAATCCAGCTGATGAGTCCTAACAAGGACGAAACAGTTGTCGCAGATTCTCATCGATAATAGCCCAAGGCGTGTAAATCTCAATGTATATTCTATTAATTCTCCCTTTTCATGGTACATTTCTGCACATGGAACTGTTCTAATATAATTTTTTTCTGTCAAACTTTCGTACATTTGTTCCTGAAAAGAAAAATTTAGGGAAACTTTTAATTATCATTGTGAACTAACAACTGAAACTGATATCTGAACTTATAATTCAAAGTGCAGAATTGAAAACTATTATTCTGCTTTTTCCAGTGAATTGGAAGAAAAATGGGCAACCTTTCTTTTAGAACCAAAACAGACAAAAGTAAAAAAAGAAGCGAATACTTAAATTACAGGAAAAATTCCAAAAACTAATAAGTACATTCTAAATACCACAATAATTTAATTGAATGGCAATCATAATCTTAAGTATTTTTCATTAAAAGAAGATTAATTATTTATTTGTTAGTACATTCTAATGTAATCTAAAAGAAGGCTTTTTATAAAAATTCAATAGAGTATATCTGACTATAGTGGATGACGACAACGATTATGTAATTAACATAATTATTAAGGATTATAGTGAAAGGCATAATTAGTATGAATTATCACGATTCAAGCGGATTTATATATTGAGTAACTAAGTATTTTAAATTAACAAAAAAGCAGATATTTGAACTCTTTTATTTTAGTCTTTAAGGTCATAAGAAAAATTAAGGTAAAAGGTTTAATTTTCTCCACTATTTTCTGCAATCCAAAAAAATGGTGTATTATACATTAAAATTGTTAATATGATTCATATAAAGTTTCCACAGTTCAAATGATTTTGATATTTGAGTAGTTGTAAGGAGTCGAATCTCTGCCTGCGAATTTATCTGGATATAACTCTCAAGACAGGCCCAACATTTACTAAACCTCTGTCAAGTAATTATCCGTATTTGCCAAAACAAAAATATGTTGTGGGAACATGTGCCGCATTATCTTTTACAATGATTTCCATTGTATTTCCTAATAGATAACACTGCCCTGATACCCTTAAAAATATTAGCAAAAATAAATGAAGAAAAAGTAAATAAATTACTTTCTCTTTATCTATTGTCCTCCCCTGTCGTAATCATACCTTTGCAAATTAACCTTGATGTTCTCGTATAACGTCTTTTTTTTCAAATCCTTGCGGTTGAAGACGAAATTCGTACCAGAAATGATTCTTCCTGTGAGCATCTCTAAAATCGTGGCTCCACTACTCCAAACGTCCACTTTCTCTAAGTCATTTCTGGATGTAAATGGTTTGACTGTATGCGTTTCCGCAGGCATATAGAAAGGACATCCAACGAAAACACTACGACACAGCTCATTCTTAGCTCTCAGGAATCCGAAATCTCCAAGCTTTAGGTTCCACTGACTGAAATAGGAACGTAACAAATGATGAATCCACACTACTAATTATTATCCACTGAAACTCACACAATAAACATTTTTTAAAAAAGGTTTAAAATCTTATATTAAAAATGATACAATATATTAGAAAACTCCAAGGACAGTTTCGAGGATTAATATGATCCCCATCATCAGCAAGATGAATTACAGAACATTGGGAAGTGGTTAATAAAGACAGTTTTCATTTATTCATGGATGTCTTGACCAATGATGTGTCGAGTTGCTAGTTGTGTAATAGTCTCTTCCGATGTCATGGATGACGTATGAGCTGGAACACCTGTGACGTTTTCTGTGTAGCCATCAGGTATAACGTTGTCCTGAAGATGACGAAACATTTGGGCTCGCCTTTTTTTCTTCTCTTATTGTGGACATCAGCGTCGTTTTAAATATTTTGTAATTTGCTTTTGTAATTTTCTGTGTAATAAAAAATTGGAGAAATAATGTTTTGTATTATTATTTGATAATTTGATATTATATGAGTTACTAACGCTGACAAGGGTGATACTACTATAGGTTTTCACAAGGACGATTATGAAGAATTTAATCAATTTTATTTAGAATCGAATAATTCAATATATTTAAAATTGAACTCTACCTAGAACCCTGTTTCCCAACGTGGAGCGCACGCCCCACAGGGGGGCAATTTGATTGTTAAGGGGGGCAATTGGAAAATGGAAAATTGTTTTTTTCTTTTGGTTGTGAAGGTTAAAAAGTGTTTTTGTTTATTGTTTTTGTTTTGGTTGTGAAAGTTATATCTAATTTGGTGGGGCATAGCATACTTTAGATACTTTAGGTAGAGCATCGCACAAAAAAGGTTGGGAAACACTGACCTAGAAGGAAGACGTAGTAATACAATCAATAAATAAACCAATAAAATCTTTAGCCAAAAAGCATAAACTACTCAAAGATAATATGAAGGAATTCATAACTAATGATTCTATCCTACCTAAAATAAAACTATTGCCAAAAATACATAAACCCAAAACACATAATAAATTTTATAACGCTAGACCGATAACTAATTGCAAAGGGTCACCTATCGAACAAATTTCTAAGTTTATATTTTCTAATCTTAATCCCCACTCAAAAAATGGAATAGGCATTGTCAAGAACCCTAAACAAATCGTGAAAGTTATTATAGAAATAAAAATAACAGATAATCATAAAATCTTCTCGCTAGATGTCAAAGATCTTTATACTTCTTTATCTAAGAATTATTTGTTAATGCTTTAAATTTCGTTTTAATAAAAAAACCTTTATCAATTCACATTAAAAAAAGATTTAATTGTTAATTTGGTGTGTTTGATTTTTGATAATCAACATTTTACATACACCAAAGATATATATAAACAAACACACGGCTGCTTCATGGGCTTGGCAGCCTCAAGTTGCTAGCCGAAATTTCTATGCAATATATTGAATATATGGGCAATACATATATCGAAAATGCCCTATACTTCAAGCGGTATGTTGACGATTGCCTGTTCATCACAGAAATACACGATCCTATAACAATGATAGTTAATGATAGTTTCAACTTATCTAAAAAAATAAAATTCACGAATGAAATTGAAACCGACAATAAAATAGCGTTCATAGATATTCTAATTCAAAGAAGATAATAAATTATTTTACTTCAGTTCATAGGAAGCAAACGTATTCAGGTAGAACTATTAATTTCCACTCAAGTATTCCGAACAAATATAAAGTTAACATTATCAAAACTTTCATCGACAGAGCATTCGCTTATTCCTCAAACAAATCTCTTCTCAACCAAGAGATCAAAACAATAAAACAAATACTTATTATTATATATAAAATTTCCATATATTCAGGAATGGGAATAAAAATTAAAATATATGTCAAAAGACTTATCCATCACCCCTGTCTTTACATTAAACAATAAATTAAAATATAAGATACCTCTGAAGCAGGATTGTAAAGATAATAATGATAAAAAAGAGGGAATCATCTACAAAGTACATGGCAAATGTAATGAGTGCTATTAAATGGAAGAAAGCGGATATTCGTTGACAAGCGCCTTTATTCACATATATATGCATACAAGTCACAGATTATTAATGCATCAATGATCGCAAACCATGCATACAAAGAAGACCATGTGCCAGACTTCCAGAACGCCACCATCATAAAGCACGAGAAAGATTTAATAAAAAGGAAATTCAAAGAATCAATCTTCATTCAGTTATCTAACTCATATAATGTCAAATTGTTAAATAATAATACAAAACATTATTGTTCCAATTTTTTGGGAAAATTACAAAAGCAAATTACAAAAGATTTAAAACAACGCTGATGTAAACAAGAAGAGAAGAAAAAAGACGAGCTCATATTTTACGTCATCTTAAGGACAACGTCACACCTGATGGCTATACAGAAGTTCAACGTACACAACGTCACATCTGGCGGCCACATAGAAGACGTTACAGGTGTTCCAGCTCATACGTCATCCATGACAACGTTACACAACTAGCAACTCGACACATCATTGGTCAAGACATCCATGAATAAATCAAAACTGTCTTTATAAACCCGTTCCCAATGTTCTGTAATTCATGTTGCTGATGGTGGGGATCATGTTAATCCTCTAAACTGTCCTTGGACCTTTTTAATGTATTATATCATTTTTTAATATAAGATTTTAAACCTTTTTTAAAAAATGTTTATTGTGTGAGTTTCAGTTGAATTTATTTTAATGTAAAGATTTCAACACACGTTAAAGTCTTTAAATATTATCACATTTATCATGTAAAAACTTTCATCTTCACATGTATATAGGATTGAAAGTTTACATGTTTGTATGTATGTATGTATGTATGTATGTATGTATGTATGTATGTATGT
>JAFIDM010043688.1:0-21605 GCA_023159025.1 Thereuonema tuberculata
TCGTTTTTCAGCTGGTGACCCACCTTTCCTTATCGTTTTTCAGCTGGCGACCCTTTCTTATCGGAATACATCCACATATATAGGAATAGAAGAATATAGAATAAAACCATATTTGTATCGTATCCCTTCCCTATATATGATCGATTTTCAATTTTTCTGATCTTTTCTGATGGTTTATTCGATGGGTTCTGATAGTTTTAGGATCAAGTCGCGAACCACCTGTAACCCTTCCGCGACCGAATAGTGGGTCATGACCCACGGGTTGGGACCGCTGATATAAAAGATTTATTTATTTTTTTATTGTATTTATTTTATTTTTATTTTTTTATTTTTTTTTATTAATTAATTATTGCCAATCAAAATTAAATTACTTTGCAAAATTAAATATTTTGCATTTTTTGACTCTAGATATAAATTAAGCTAGTTCAGTTTAGACAAGAACCTACATGAATATCTAAAAGCTATTGATAATTTATAAAATAAAATAAAAAAGTTATGAAACTTGTGTTTAATAAACACAAAAGCAATGAAAATTTAAGAAATGAAAATCTTATTAAAAATAAAATCTTATCGCCACAGCAAAAGTTTTATTAAAAATTAATAATAAATAATTATTATGAATATATATATAACAAAGAACAAATGATTGATGGTTTCATAATGATTTAAATTTTATAGAAGATTAGAGTTGGTTTATAATATGTTCTAAATTATAATGGTAATTTATAGAATTTCGAAGTTTTAGTTAATGCTTATAAAAATGTGTCCTAATTTTATTGGTAATTTATGAAATTTTGAAATTCTTGTAAATGCTTATTATTATAACTTAGTACTGAAGAAGAAAAAGAAATTATAAAGATAGAGAGGAAAAACGGTTTTCTTTTCTTTTATTTATTCTATGTATAAAAAATGTACAATGATTATTTGATATTTTATGCATTAAGTGAACTATGTAATAATTTATAAATTTTTAATCTATATTTAATTTATCTGTTTGAAATTCTCATTGTGTAAACTCAAAGTGGGAAAAAAAATTACTTGAAATAATTATTATTATTATTAGTTTTTATAAATAAATTAAGCACCTGTTGATAGGATTATTGATAAATCCTCACAGGAATTGAATATATATTAAAGAGTAATTAAATATAGAGGCCATAATTCACCTGTACACATATATTAACAATTAAAGTTAAAACAAGGCGACGTTTCATAGTTCCAGTATCCGAACTTTTTCCTCAGGAAAGAAAACCTAAATGAATACAAAATATTGAAATACCATTATTGGGAAGAAGGGGTTCATTTATCTGCGTTGCAAGCTGTACGAGATCCCAGTGGGGTTTGAATGACAATGGAATGAAGGGGTTGTGAGGGGATTAATTCCGTTATAATCCATACTGCAGAATGTTGGCCTAAACTTGGTGCTCATTTGGAGGACAGTTCCGTCTCCAACCTTTTTTGTGTTCTTTGCGTGAGGAAAAAGTTCGAATAATGGAACTCTGAAACGTCGCTTTATTTTAATTGTTAATATATTTGTGTAAAGATGCATTATGGTCTTTTATGCTCATTAGTTTTTATCTGCAGTTTAATTTAATATATTAGTTGTTTTAAAACAAAAATACTACTGCATTTAGAAAACACAGAAATATGAGTCAATAATACTCGAAATAGATAATGAAAAATAGTGAATACGAAATCTCGTTACTTAAAATCAACAAAACCTTCCACATGAACACCTCATCAAAGTGGACTCGTAAAATGATGTGAAAGAAATGGCTGCCGAGTTGTCACGTGACAGAATAGAAGCCGATCGTATTGGTCTATTGTCGCCAAGTATTCTGGAAAAGTATGTCCTTACTTCTAATAGCGTCTCTTCGTGATTAGCATACAGCGACTTAGTTGACGATTTCTGCCCAGAGGTTGAGAGATTCGTTGCTGGTAAGCATGTGGCCGCGTAGCGTAAGGATTTGCGTTTGCCCACACATGAGCATTGTACACATTAAACACGCTGTCACTTGTAAACAATGCTTTATCTGTGAAAACCAGCGGCGAGGATAATCCTCAGCTTTCAATGCGTGAATTATCTGTAAATAGAACTGGTTTAATTGTTCCTGGTGCAAAATTCTTCATACGATTGTTTGGCTCACATCTACACTACGTGGAAGTAAGTAAGTTTTTTCAAATCTCAGAGAATGTTTATTCTGTATTTCTAAACATTTCCGAATTGATGGCGTTGCTTTCTTTCCTAATTAATATATACATTAATTTCAAGTCAAGCGTTACATTTATAGTCAAAATTCTCCTTATATTTACAAAAATACTTGATCGGTAATAATTCAGAGGGAAATAAAAATCGAAGTACTATATATGTATATTTGCGTTTACGTTGAGTTTTTCCTTTTCCGATCTAAAGTCGAATTCCACGTTAAAAATACAATGGAATCCATTTAATTACTGATAGCAGCGTTTCGTAATTGAGCGTAATAGGAAAATTGCTTTAATGAATCCACACAAGGTCTTTAGATATACACTGTCCGGCCACTTTATTAGTGGCCCGCTCTGCGCACTAATGCTGTGTCTCAAAACAACTCTTATAGCCGGTGCGGGCAGTGTCATGGTGTGGGGGATGTTTTCCTGGCACACGTTGGGTTCATTGATAACTCTGAAGGCACATCGGGATGCTTAAGTATACCTAAACATCGTAGAAACCGTACATGTTAACAGTTTATCCTCATGAAGATTGCTACTTCCAAGCAGGATAATGCGCCGGTGCCCAAAACTCGCATCACTATGGGATGATTTGAGGAACATGACGATGACTTTTCCTTGCAGCTCAGTCCCCGGATCTCAGCCAGATTGAAAATTTGTGGGATGAGCTGGAACGGGGGCTGTTCGCTCCAGGCCAACACCTCCATCAAATCTTCAGGAACTGCGTGACACACTCATGTCTGCTTGGTACACAATACCTCAACAACGTTTTCAGCATCTTGTGGAATCATGCCTCGACGAATTCAGGCTGTTTTGAGGGTTAAAGGAGGCCCAACACGCTTCTAGGTAGGGGTACCTAATAAAGTGGCAGGACAGTGTATAACTTATATAATACATCAAGCGGCGAATGGTAGCGCTCTTAAAACATTGTACACCTTTTCCAGGATTTTATTACATTGGATCGTATGTTTTATGTAGAAAATAGTAGTGTGTTTTGGGCTTTTTTTTTTCTTTTTTGTTGTTGCAATAAACTTTATTATTGCCGTACATCTTTGAAGATATTTATGCTATATAAAATTTAAAAGCTGTTTTCAAAAATTTAAAAAGAAATTAAAAATAAAATATTTATTTAAAAAAAAGATAATTAATTTTGCTAATTTTCATTTAATTTTAGATGATGTTGACGCCCGCCAGGTACTCTTTCGGTCTGGAGAATATCCTCGAACTATACCACGGAGAAAAGGCATTAAACGGAAGCCAGCACTAAATGGCTCCGGTGTCGGCAACGCGCCTTTGGCCTCCGCTGCTTCTTTCTCTGGAAACTCGTTAGCGAAGCGTTCCAATAGACTGTTGTCCCAACAAGCGCAAAAGCGTCTCTCCAGTGCGGCGGATGTCCGACTGCTATTGCAACAGCTGGAAAAGTCGAAAGAGAAGAACAAGAAAGTGCATCAGCTTCTAGCCATGTCGGAAAACGAGAGGAAGGAGTTGCGGAGTGACAACAATAGAGTCCTCAGCGAACTGAGTGAACACTCTCTTGAGATCAGTCGGCTTCGGAGCGAAAACAGCAACTTGAAGACCAAGACGGATAATCTGGATAGGGAGGATATAGTGAAGAAGAAACATATACAAGATCTACAGTCGGAGATACAGCAGGAGCGCAGTCGAGCTGAGACGAGCAAATTAGAAGTGGAAGACCTTAGATGTCGGATGGAGAAGTTAGAATCTGAAAATAATGACTTTTTGATAGAGAAGAACCAGTTGCAGAAAGAATTGAGCAACAGCGAGGCTGAACTCTCGCTGATAACCAAGCGATGTGAAGAGCTGGCGAAGGAAAACGCCGCATTGGCATTGGATGTTCAAGGGAAAGCATCCGAATCCTTGATGGAAAATCTAGTCCAGACCAGGACCAAGCTGGAGGTCGAGCTGCTGAAATGCAGTCGGGATTTGCAGATTGCCAACAGTGAAGTACAGGTGCGGGAATTTGAGAACAGTTCACTGCTGCAGAAGTACAACGAAGCGGAAAGGATCATTAAGGAACTGCAGCCATGGAGGAGCAGCGTCAGACCGACAACGGACACCTTACCTGCTTGAAGAGAGAGCTCACGGTCAAAGAGTCGGAAATCTTGAAATCGCCACCTGGAATCTTGTCAAATTAGACTGGAAGAGGAGAAGGAGGGTTTATCTCAGGAGAAACATTCCGTGACAAAGCTGGCTGAAGCCCTTCGCCTGAAGTTGAGTATCTGCGACTTACAGAATTCCACAGCCAATCGTAGGAATGGTCTAAACATTGGTGGATCATTATTAACCTCTGGAAGATCAAGTTTCTGTAGTCCTCAGGTACAAACTTCATCTACAGAAGCCATGAAACAGTCGACCGAGGGAAATTCGTTCTACTCCACAACGTCTGAAGAACATTCCCTTACCTTGCACGATAACGCGAACGCAGACGTCCAAGGAAAGAAATCCGAGCTACTGGATACTTCCACGCAAACGCTTGACATGTGGAAAGATTATAACGTAAACCAGAAGTTGAAAGAGACCAACAGTCGCCTGGAGCGAGAGTTGGCGAAAAAAGCGGACGTCCTGGAGGAACTGAAGAAGAAACACAGTGACAGACTGGAGGAGTTGAACGAGTGCAAGTCGAAGCTGAAGGACTTGGATAAGGACTATCGCAGTCTGAAGAGAGACTATTGGAACTTGATGGACGACTACAAGGAGCTGAAGAAAGACTACAGAGATTCCCGCGACAGTTCCCAGTGCGAAAAGAAGATAACGAAGCTTCAGAACGAGCTGTCGAAGATGAGGACGAAGTTCCAGTCACAGCAGGTGTCGCTGGAAGTGGCGAATATAGAGTTGGAGACCACCAAAAAGCAGCCGTGAAAAAAAGGTGCGAACAGTAATAAAATTGCGAAATTCTAGCCGTCCAACTTGGAAAGAAGTTAAAAATAGCTTATTTCAGCAGAGGAATAGGAAAATGTAGATTTGTTAAAGATCCTGCTACAAGCCGCCATATTTTTTTTTAAACATAACTTTTCGAAAAGTTATCTTGGGAGATTTTAGAAAAGTATTTTTTTTTTTGTAAGTTTATCAATTTGTACAATAAAAAAAGAATGTAATTGAATGACTTTTTTTTTTGCCCTAGGCTTTTTTTAAAGACGTAAGAGATCATTTAATGTTATTTCTTCGATATTTTTAACATTATTTTCTAGTGAATTAATAATTGGGCCCCCATCCCCACCCCAGTAATTTTTGTAACACTGTAAACCATGGATCGTATCTCAAAAATTGAGGGGGCACTTTTTTTAACAATAAATCTGCCAAGGGCATGAAAATTGTTTGGGACAAATAATTAATTTTCAGTATCACTCATACAGAAGTAAATTATTTTACACAGGTTGAGAAAAAGAACCAGATGTCGTCCCTTTTTTATCATAGCATTCTTGGAGAGCTTAAGAAACCCCAAGTAAGAAATTGTCCAGATCGTTAGTGAAAGGAAGATATTGGACTTCTGATATGTATCATTTAAGCAATCACAACCGATTTGCGTGAGCTACGTCCTCCTGCTTTCCGCTAAATACGCGGAAATAAACACTTAAAATTAATGTTTTGGTACAGCTAGCTACTGGAATACAATTTGAAAATGTAATTGGATGTATGGAAGAAACCTTCAATTGTCCTTTATATTTCCCTGTAGGATCATTCTCACTGTTCATCAACATAATAAGGGGACGTCCATTAATTACGTGAGGTCAAAAGGGGGAGGGGGGGGGGGTCAACGAAAATCTCACGTAAACTTTTTCATTCGGAGAAAATATATATTATAGCAAGATTTCCTTTTTTTTTGTTTTTGTTTTTTTTTTGTTAAAATTTTTGAAATTTCACCCAGGGTGAGGGGGTCCGGCAAAATCTCACCAAAGGGGAATGGGGTCCAAATTTTTTAAAAAATACTTCACGTAATTAATGGACGCCCCCTAATCAAAAACCAAGACATTAGCTTCAAAAATTTGAAAACGATTATTTTTCCACGTAGTATGTGACGGACCTTAATTGCGAGTTAATATAGTATAAGGGTGCGTACAGACCGAAGCTCCAACGCATACCAAGGCACATGTGGACATATATTTCGATACGTTAGAATCGATGTGTACGGTGGTGGCGAATGCACCCCAATGCATTCCAACGGTTTCCATGGCGTTCGTTGGCATTGGCCTGCTTACCGGAACTTCAAAGAGATGTTTGATTTGGTGTGGACGAGTTAAAACGTTTTCAGTCATTGGCAAGTATTGCCTGGTGTGGTACGTATTGTTTATTGCTTGTGTCGATATGGAATAGGATGATGTTTTGTGTATCAAACTAATTCAACTACACCAGGATAATCCTATATTTCGGGATCCTAGCAATAGAAATTATAAACTCTCAAAAAAGAAGATAGATATTTTTTGGCAGAATATTGCAGTTGAACTCCGAAGCTAATCCAGCAAATTACTTGTATTGTAGGCACTATTGTATTTGTATATGGTGTTGTCATCCACTAGCGTCTCGGTTTACGTTTCTTCTTTTTTTTTCTGAACTAAAGAATTCACAGTAAAAATCCGGCTCTTGCACATAAATCATCATTACTTGACGACATTACGAGACGATCAATTCATTACCTTGCCGCGTAAAATGACCGAACCACAACCAACGGTTTCCAATTCAAAACTAAATCCGATGTGGACAACGGCATTTTATCAAAATTAAAATCTTTTCCAATCGTTTCCAATCCCAAAACCAACGAACACATTCGATCGAGTTGGCGTTGGTTTGCATTGGAACTTGGTCTGTACGCACCCTAAGATGTGTTATAGTCCGACTACAATAACGTGACGATCGGAAGGAACCTCACATGATTATGACGTATCTGTTTTTCAGCCAATCACAAACAAGGACGCCTCAAAGCACAGGTCTCTTATTATTTTCCCTCAAAATGTCGCTCCCGAGTATTTTACAGAGCAGGGCTCGAAAAATTATTTTATATGTTTAAGATTATTTCCGAAAGGAATTGGAAAATGGAGAATTAAAATTAAATTTATGTTTTAAGTTTTGTTTTATAGCTGTAACGTAATATTCTTCGAAACTTCTTGAGAGAGGCTGCTGCTGACGTCGAATCATCACATTATCGTGGTCGGACTAAATAAATCTTAAGACTTAAGACTTAAGACTTTTGAAAACGATTCTACTCCGCATAGGGGTGATACGCTGAGATGGGCACTTTCCTAAGACCTGTTATTTTTGCAATATTATTTATTCTTTCCATAATTCTTTCCCGAAAAGCGCAAATAGAACGCAGCTACTAGTAAACTAACCCTGATAAAAAGTAAACATCCCCTCTTTTATTTCTCCTCACACCTATTTTGATAAATCGAAGAAGATCTGACGCATGCTCAAAAGCGCTGAAGGTTCTCGAAAACAAAAACATATAGTATATATTTCCTTTATTATAATTATTAATATTTTTTTCTGGCTTATATAGTATTGCGACTAGGAATTTTAAATATTATTCTCTTTAATTAGTAAAGTATTTATGTTTCTTTATTTTTAAGACTTTATTATTTATACAAATGAGTAAATATTTATTCCTTTGGTTTTTTTTTTCTTTCATCCTTTGTTAATGCGTTGTTGTTTATTTACTTTTATTAAAACAATTAGAGAGTTTATCATTTCCTTACTCTAATTGTATTTTTTTCTGGATTTTATTAATAATGTAAGTAATAAAAAATATATTCTTCGGATGGGAAATGACCCCTCGAGAACTAAAGACAACAAAATAAAAATCATTAACAACGAGAGCCTAATAATCTCGAAACAGCTGTCCCAAGGTCTCAGCTTGACTCAAAAGGCATTTCATTATGACTTAGTTTCTTCTGTTCGCCCTTTACAGTTCATTTTTGTTTACGAGAGCCTTCAATGCTTTTGCGCATGCGTCAGGTCTCCTTCGATTTCTTCAGAATAGGTGTGAGGAGAAAGTTAGAGAGGATGTTTACTTTTTATAGTGTTAGTTTACTAGTAGCTGCGTTCTATTTGCGCTTTTCAGGAAAGAATTATGGAAAGAATTATTACTATTGCAAAAATGCTCCTCGTTATTTTTTTCTTAAAAGCGAAAAAGTCCAAAAAAATTTCTTCTGAAAATACCCATCTCAACGTATCACCCCTCTGCGGAGTAAAATCGTCCCGCATGGGTAGCTCTGCCATTCATAAACGGACAGTAGAGGGTTTTTCTTATTTATTTATTCATTATTATTTTTCTTTCTTTGTTGTCAAATTCGTTTTATGGTGAGCGTTTAGCTGCCAAAGGATTTAATTTCCATAGTACACTTTGTTTTAGTCTTCTGATAAGGATCACAAGACTTAAAATCCCGTTTCGTCTGTGGACATGTATCCCACAATGCAACGCACAATAAAATTAATTCCCGAAAAGCCGATTGACTTTTGCCTTTGGGGAGGTCGTAGCCAGGTTGGCTGATGACTTTACCTTAGGTGTGCCTTTCTGATTCATTTTTATCGAGGAGGCAGGCTAGGGCTGATGATCCAGTAGACTAGTGAAACAGCTGTTCCCTAGTCCTCCTTCTAAGAATGAATCGAAAAAGGCAAATGTTTTTGTTTATCCTTGTGTTGGGCCTTGCAGTCATTTCCAGTAGATTTGTCAGCACAAAACATTAAACCCATTTGTTTTAGCATTACTATATAATTCTCCATATATGCGAATTTTCGGATGCCTGACAGGTCATCCTTTTACGAGCATTACACCATGGGGAAAGAAAACTTCATTCTTCTTCCCACTTTAAAAAATATTTAAAATAACATCCATGAATTTCAAATTCGAAAACAGTAACAATACCTGATATGTCTCGTGTCATGTGACGCACGAAGCATTATTACAATTTAAAAATTATTTCCAAATTTTTCTAATTCTTCTTCTTTACAACTTAAAAATTAAAATGACTTAATTCTTCTTCTTTGAATAAATAAATATCTTTGAAGAAATAAACAAACGAAACATCTTTGAAAAAATAAACTGAACTATACTGTCCAAATCGCACAAAACTTGAATTTTCTCATCAAAACTGCCCAAATCTTTTCTTAATTGTCTTTTCAATAACTTGTTGTAAATTTCTAAAATTTCATCTTTGAAGCAAATCATTTTTAAAAGTTTTTATCTTTGAAGCAGATCTTAATTTAAAATTCTTGAATGTTAATAACTATCTTCACCGAAGGCTTAAATACTAAATTTCAGTAAAATATCAAAAATAAAACTTACATAATCACTTTATTACTGTACAGTTCTCCAATACTTTCCATGTATGCAGATGGCGTACATGGAGACATTGGAGAGGTACAAAGAATTATATACCGTAGTAATAAAGTGATTATGTAAGTTTTATTGTGATATTTTATAAACAGCATTATTACAAGGCATTCTTCTTCATCTTCTTTTCTGGCGCTACAACCCTGGGTGGGTTTTGGCCTCTCGGACAACACCTCTCCACTTCAATCTGTCCATAGCTTTACTTTTGGGTCATTCCATGTCAAATCAGCAAATGCCTCTCAGGTGACCCTCTCCGATTTTAATGAAATTTGGCACAAAAGTACCTTCACTCCTTACATGAAAGCCTAACAAATATTATTATCCTAACCTTAAATATATCTGTGAAATAGCATTCAGAAGTAAGGTCTGCAATTTGTAACTGGTTTTCTTAATTTTAAGTAAGTGAATATAAGTAAATTTTAATAAATGAAAACCAACGACGGCAGGTAAATGAAAAAAAAACACGCCTTTGAGTTGTCAACAGAGGGAATCAACAAAAGGAATAAAATTTTTTTTTTTTTTTTTTTTAGATATTAACATGACTAGGTGCGTTGATGGTTCCTTCAGTCTTCCTTCCTTTTTTTTTATTTTTTTTATTTTGTATATTTTTGTTTTGTTTTTTGTACTTTTTGTATTTTTACTTTTGCATTTATTTTTTCCCTTTTTTGAACAAAGAATGATTAATCAGATGTCTTATTAACATGCTTGGAAGTATTTTTGAGATATAATTACAATTCAACAATTAGATGAAAATAACATGTTGAAATTAACTGAATGTCACCTGCAGAATCCTATTTACTTTCCTGGCCCTGCACACAAGACAAAATTTGGATTCCATATACAGATGTCATCTGCGTAGTGAAAGCTCCCAAACTCACAGTGGATAGATATTTGAATTGGATCAGAACTGTTAAAAAAATTTTTTACACTTCTATCAAAATGAAAATTCATAAATATTTTATTTAATATTGTATTAAAATAGATTTTTCCTACAGAGATGTTATTAAAGTTGACTTCATAAATAAAGTTGATTGTTGCTTCTTAAAACCATTTCAACTTGTTTTTGTTTTTTTGCCCAAAAGCGTAACACCATTTCTTTTAAGTTTGAAAAGGAAACGATTTCGGTAGGGTTTTGAATTTTATATGATATTTTCATTGTAAGAATATGATACTCTGGAAAAAATTCCAACTTTAAATTCAATTGTCTACGTTACTAAATAGTCAATTGAAAATAAGCCAAATTTGGTATTTTTCACTTTACTGCCAATTTCAGAATCTCATATTTTTTTAAAAGATTAACGGAATTGCTTAATATTTATTTTGTATATCAGAAAGTATCTAAAGAGTTTCTGTTTAAAATTTCATACTTATCCAGCTTTATTTTCAAAAAATATGAAGGATTAAAAATTCACTTTTGTTTTCGATAACATTACAAAATGCCTACTTGGTAAGCCTATCTCAGGAAAACTAAAAGACTCAAACAAATTGTAATGCATTATTTATTATGATATATATATATATACTCTCAATTTATGAAAGCTTGTTTTTTTGGCTCATGTAGTTCTTTATTTATATAGCTTTAAAAATGCCCGAAAAGTTAATGGAAAACCAATTACAAATTGCAGACCTTACTTCTGAATGCTATTTCTCAGAAATATTTAAGGTTAGGACAATAATATTTGGTAGGCTTACATATTTGTGCCAATTTCATTAAAATCGGAGAGGGTCACCTGAGAAATTTCAAAATTTTTTGCTGATTTGACATGGAATGACCCTTTTCTATCTTCTAATTCCCATCACAACAAGGCTGTGTTCACATTGTCCAACCATCTTGTTTTGGGTCTTCCTTTCTTCCTTCTCGAATACAGTCTTCCTTTCAACATTCTCTTGGGCATCCGAGTCTCTGCCATTCTCTGTAGGTGTCCCAGCCAATTTATTCTTTATGCATTTATGAACTTCACCAGATCTCGTCCTTCAATCAGGTCATTCAGTTCGTGATTGTAACGTATCCTCCATCTATCTTCTTCTTTAACAGGTCCATATATGCGTCGTAATATTTTTCGTTCAAAACATCTCGGAGCATTTTCATCACACTATGTTATGTCCAGGTTTCTGAGCCATACGTAACCACTGGGCGGATCATTGTCCTGTAAATCTTCAACTTGGTAGCTCGTTATATAAGTTGATTCCTAAACATCTGAATATTAGCATAATATGCTCTTGTTTCCAGCTTGTATTCTATCTTTGATACAACTGCTCATTTCGCACTGATTATTAATTAGGACTCCTAAATATCTAAATTGGTTCACACTTTCGAATGTCTTGTTGCCTATATTTACATTTGGAGAGGCTCTTCTAACATTTGAAGTGGGCATTACCATGTACTTTGTTTTACTCTTTTTTACTAATAGTCCCATTTCTTCAGCTTCTGTTTCCATCTCTATTAAGTGTTGAAATATCTCTTGATACAATAACAACATCATCTGCTTAGGCACATATCTGACTAGATTTGAAAAAGATTGTACCTTTCTGATCCACTTTACTGATAGCTTTGTGCAGTGCGAGATTAAAAAGCACTGCTGATATTTAAAAAAAAAAGTTATACGAGTTATCTTGTAGCTGGCGAATGGGAGAAAGTTCTTTACAGACTCGTAGCTGACTTCTGTGACTCTTCAACTAAGAATTAACTGCCAAGGTTCCTCTTGTCAAAGATTTCAAAAAAAAAAAAGATCTTCTGTTGTTCTTAAATATGCCTATCAAGTTTCAAGGAGATCTATCTAGTGTTTCAAAATTTATTGGCAGGGATGAGGAAGAGCAAAAGGGCACACACACACGCAATTACTGAACCTCACTTTCATAGGAAAATGAAGTAAAACCTACGTTCAGTCAGATGTCAAATTGTAATATTTAAACCAAAATTTCATATAAAGTAAATGTGATAATTTTTAGCGATTGTTTGAAAGACATTTGAATGATAAATAAAAAAGTTGAAATTTGGATTTGATAAATAGAAATGGGTCTAAATGCTTTGCAGTTACGTTTTAGAAATAGTAATTCCATACGATTCGTAGTTTGATAATTCGTCTAAAGAAGACTCCTTGTACCTTGTTGTAACCCAATGCCGTGATCATTATTTATCAGTTTAGTTGGTCAAAGGCAGTTCAGAATAAACAGAATGCTTTTCCTGTTTTGAATTCAAGAGTTGGGAGCAACATATGACAACCCCTAAGACTTTATGGAACATTAGAAGTTAATATCTTGTATACATTAATGGATAGTGTAGAACTAATAGAAATGTATGAATGCAAAATCCCTGTTCTGAATCTGAGAACTTGACATTAGTTTCTTAAAAATTTAACTTTGTAGACTAGGATTTATTTCCAGATTCTTCAAATTATTTTAATTTTTCATGAATACTTGTATTTTCGTAAGCTGTCACTTTTAACCCTGTGTCTTGTTGATTATTCCATAGCGTTTTTTGAATCCTTTATTGAAGAATGCCTTTTAGGAGGTTTCATGAATTGAGGAGATACGAAGGTAAGAGAATTTCTTCTGAATTTGTTTATGCATTCTATATTATATCCTAATAGTCTCTTAAATTAGAAATAAAGATTCCATCACTGTTAGCAATGAATTTGCTATAATCACAGTGTCCTCCCTCAGGAATTAAAAAGCAACCTTTATAGATATCTACAAAAATCTTATATACAGGGTTTTGCAAAATTCGCGTGTAATATTTAAACCGCGTGTAGGGGCATTGCTAAGGATCAATATATTCGTAATGAACCCATGTTCAGAAACGCCCCATTAAGGCGCTAGGTGGTCCTAAAGTGAGCCTTTTCGAGAGAACATATTCTTTGCGACACCATAAGAAATGTTTTGCAGGCGAGCCCACACATATTTTACAGGCGCGAAAGGCTACGGATCCTTCTTCCCCTCCCGGAAATGAGACCCCCAGAAAGCTAACAACAATAAGTACAATATTTAAAACTGTTTAATTTCCTTGTCCTGTCAACTTTCCAGGTTCGAAAAGGAATTAACAAAAGCATCGGAAATGGCAACTAAAAAGATTTGAAATAAAATAAAAAAAGAATTAACGAGCAGAAAACATTACAATAAAGAAAAAACGTTGGATGGATCTGGTTGATGAGTCCCAATAAGGATTAAACGGCCGTCCCATATTCCCATCGATGGTGGCTTAAGGTGCGAAAACAAATCTTTGGTGCAGTCTTGTTTTTTTGTCTGTAATGTTTTATATTTGCCTTAATCTGCTGGTAAAAGTATTAGTTGCTTCATCGATATACACTACCGCCTTCTACACATGTGTAAAATATCTGCGAGCACTGACTGGACGAACACGGACACGGTAGCCAAGTTATAAGGGTCCTTGACTGAGTGCCGGAGTAGTCAGAATCCATCCCGGGAATTTTCTATTTTGAATTCTCCTCTAGACAGAGTCATAGGTCTACCCAGCCATGTAAAATAGGTTTGTTTGTTTTTTCCCCCCCGAGGAGTTAAAGGCAGGCGGGCGGGGAGGGTGCTTTGGACTAATCACCCGACATCAGCGTAGTTGAACTATTAGTTGGTGACGATACGTCTTTAGCCTTTCCACCCCAGATTCCAAGGTCTACGAAGGCGTATAACGGGACACACTTACTGATGAATTTAGGTAACTCAGATCACTTCAGTGGAATGAATGGATAGCCAGGATAATAGCCAAATTCTGACACAGGATTGGTGAGTTCTGACCCAAAACTTTTATACAAACACGAGCTGTGCTCCTCGGTGTCACCCAAGTTAAATTCGGCCCTTCTCGGTAATGCTCGGCTCTCGTCGTGCAGCGAAGCTTCCCCGTCGCCGCCGCCGCACCTGTTGGTTGAAGTTTATGTTTACGGCTCCGCTCCTATTGGACGTAGCGTACTGTTATCAATATATAGCCTATATAACCTTCCTTAATACACGGGCTATCTAACGCAAAAAGAATTTTTCAAATCGGACAGGTAGTGCCTACGATTAGCGCGTTCACACATACAAACTCTTCAGCTGTATAATATTAATATAAGATAAGATTGACAATTGTCATGTTCACATTAAGTAAATCTCATTCTAGTTGCTTTTACAAATTCAGTACAATAAGAATTTTGTAAATAGTTGTGGAATCGTATTGGTGATGCTTAACATCTAAAACGCTTATTCTTATTAGATTCTAACTAATAACTGGTAACCCGCAAAATCATTTAATGATCACGTGACCTTAGATTCTGAGGTCATTTTGTCAGTCACGTCACCTTCATGTGTGTTTGTGTTGTAAGAGTGCGTGGCAGGGAAGCCGACCATTTGGTCTTGGGTCATTCCATGTCAATTCAACCAGGCCATGTCACACACCACCTCAGATTTTCATGAAAGTTTTTTTACTTGTTACTACTACCAAGTTTGTAACCCATCTAAAATTTTTCCTCCCTAGGCCATATACTTTCTGAGATAAAAAAAATGGTAAGTAATAAAGTTTTGAAAAATTCTGCATATAAAATGAAAAATGGCTCCGTGTAAGGAGTGCAGGGAATTTGTCTTTATCTTTAACGAGCCACTCCCTCGATACCGACAACGTTCAGATTCTTGGTGTAAGAAAAATAAAATACTTACGTGAATTCTTCGAATCCGGGATGATCAGGATCCTAGGAAGTTACAATCAGGATTTGTCGACAACCATTGTATTAGAATATGGTTTACAAAAGCAACGACGCATCCCAAAACAAGCAGACGACTACTTCCACCAACTGTTTCGCTACTCGCCCACCAGGGAGAGCATTATAACCGAGATTCTAGAAAGCATCGTGTTCCCTCATTTTCTCAACGACTCCCAACAAGGGATGACTTCTTTTTAAAAGTAGGGGGGTCCTAATTTTCTTGATAATGGAACTTAGGAAATAGGGGTTCCGAAACGTACGTCGGATTTTCCTTCCTTCCTTTTATCGAATTTGGCCAACTAGGGACCACGTAACTAGCTCAACCTGACAACGTCAGGGCGAGGCTAGTGAAATTCAAGAAAGGGGGGACGAGAATTATATCCCGTCCAGGATAACCCTGAGATTGTAAGTCCCAGGTGGGAAACGGACGAAACACAGAAGAAGAAAGAAACAGCCATGCCACCACCGGGATTCGAACCCGGGTACTGGCGTATCGGCCACAACGGCAGCCCGCCGGCTAAACCGCACGGCCACGCCAGCACGGCACGTCGGATTTTATTGTATTTAAATTGTTATTTTCATTTTTTAATTATTATTTTTTTTTCTCTTTGCAACTTTTACTTTGAATTTGTGCTGTAATAGTTTGCTTTTTTTTATCTTAACTCCAAAAGCTGTCGTGCATATTAGTTAAACACATTATCAATAGATGGCGCCTTCTCCATTTTTATAAAAAGGTTTTTAAAATATAGTTTTTTTAACGAAAACATTAATTCAAACAATTTGTTTATTTTTCGTCGTTAGCGGTGAACGTAATCTTCCAAATGATGTCTAAATCATTGATTTTGTTGAAGTATTAAGGGACGTATGGCGTACCGACACAAAAATACCTTTGAGAAATAATATATAAGGATTCTAAATTTTAGGGCATTATAATATTCCTGATTATTTATGTAGGAAAAAAATACTGTATAACTGCAGTGTGGATATTTCAACTGAAGGTTTTAGTAACATATTTAAATGACACTTACCTGATGCGGAAGTTTGATTAATGAAATAATATTTAAATTAAAAGGGCAAATTTTATGAATTTCACTTTTGAATACGTCTGCCTTTGGGGCACAGCCGAATGATCCGAGGCGACGGCCTGTCTGGAGGCAATACGCTCGAACGTGGGTTCGAATCCAGCGTGGGATTGGATGTTTCCTTTTTTCTATGTCTTTACTCTTCGTTTCAAGGACTTGTTTTCAATTTAATACCGTGTTCCTGGCGTAGCGTAGCCTACGTCGCTCTTGCCCCATTAATGTCATACACTGAAATATGTGGCGCGATCAAAGAAACATACAAACGGTTATCACTATTGGTATCTAATAAAAAGCATAAATCAATGGTATTAGCCATGATTCACAGAAATTATGCAATATAAAAATGATTTACACCGAAAACCAATATGGAGTCATGACGCTAATGTTTTTATGGCCTAGTTGTGTTTGACATGAATTTGAGCAATTTTCATTAAAAATAACGTTCATTTACATCTTGTTATGGCAAGGCTTAGCTTCCGTTGTTCGTGGGCCATTAAAATATCCTACACTGAAATATATGTGTGATAAAAAAAAACAACAACAAAAGAAACTTCAACTTTGATGGAATGAGATACATTACACACACAAATAATATAAAAAGCAATTGTGTACTGAAATAATGAACGTGCTACAGGTTTCGTCCGGGAACTTAAACGTCATAAGGCCAAATTCGGATAAGATATAAACGATTCCAGGCATCTTTTCTTCTCACCTTATTCGATACCCTATCGAGTATAACAGGATTCGGCAAATCCCGTTGATACACAGTGGTCAAATGGGATGTTTTGCCGTGAAATAAGATTTATTTTTATTCTTGATAGACCAGGACGTTACGTAGCCATCTATTTTGCATATTCTGATCACAGTTTAAACTTTTTTGTTTTTACAAAACCCAGTGTCATTATAGTCTTTGTAATTGGCCTCGTGACGTTCAAGTTCTTGGAAACCTGTAGCAAGTTCATTTTTTTATTACACATTTGCTTTTTATATTATGTGTGTAATGTATCCTATTCCATCAAACAACGAAACAAACGTTAAATTCTTATAACTTCAACTTTCTTAGCCAATGTGGAATGAAGTTTTTTAGTGGTAGTTCTTTTCTTGACATCTATGTGATACTTACAAAGCATTTAAAAAACCTGGGATTTCTTTTATGAAAACTATTAAGAAATGGATATCCCAGCCTTTCTTATTCAGATTGTTTCCATATATTTAGTAAACTTTTTTTTATAACATTGTTTGTTTGTAGAGCGATTAGAGATGTTTTTGGTTACATTGATCGCATTCCGTTAACTTATGTTGAAATTGGAAATACCATTAAAGAATCCTGTTGTAAGTTTCGTACGTATGTTTATTTTGTTTTCTTTCTCTATTATAGGAAGTGATGTTTTACCGTTTGGATGGAAACCTTCAAGCAACCTACGAAGTTTAGGATTTGATAATTCGTTATGCATTGAAAGAACTAATGCAGTTCCGAATCGGTTCAATCCCTGTGATGAGCTTCTTCCTAGGAATGCTTTGCCCCCTCCTGACCATTCTCGACTATCGTCGTCCATCCTTACGATAGAGCAGGCCTGTCGCAGCACTACAGAGGTAAACATGTCTGTACAACCGATGTCCATTATGTCTTCGCAGTTGAGCAGAAGGGATCAACCAATGACACCGAATGTAATGGTCTGCAGGCAGTCGAATACTCTGATTGACATCCAAACATTACTTTTAAAGGGCCAATGGACGCTGAAAACAGAGGCTGCTAAATTGCATAACGGAGTTACAGAACCGGTGCTCAGCAATTCAGCACAACGAACGCGAAGCTCTGGAACAACTGAAGCACGAAATGGTGGAGAAGGAGATAATGGAAAAGGAATTGCAGAACGTGAAGAGTAGATGCCAGGGTTTATCAGAGAGAATGGAGGAAAGGTCGCAGCTGCTGATTTCTGTGGAGGCACTGGTGGGCAAGCAGAAATGCACCATTGGTATTCTGCAAAAGGAACTTGAGAATGCAAAAAAGATTCAGGCTGGTGATACCGGGGCGGAGGTAGAGGAACTAAAAGCGGAGATAGAGATGTTGCATTATGAGAGCAACATCATGTTTCGCATGAGTGAGATGCGTAGGCAGGAACTCGAAGACCGGACACTCCAATTGGAACGGACAAAAGATGAAAATGAGCAACTGGCCAATAAAATCAACAATTCGGAAGGCAAAAATATGAGTCTTCTGAGCGATAATCAAGACCTGAAGGAGTCACTTGAAGATGCCCAGAATGCCAAAGAATCGTTGTTGTTGGAAATAGAGAGGCAAGAGCAGATGAAAAGAGCGGAGATTACAGATTGGCAAAGAGAAATAAATGACCTGGAGAATGTGATTCTTGAGACCGTGTACAACCCGAAGAGTGCGTCTGCGATGCAGTTCAGCGAACGTGGGGGCGCCAGCGTGAAGAGTTTGCTGTACACGGCCGTTCAGACGGAGCTGTCGGCATTCGATATAGACGAGATGATTCGTAAGATGGAGGCAAAACGTCGTAAGGTTTGGGATGTGAACGTGCAGACGGGCGACCGCACACCGAAGAAGAAGGCCAAGCGACAGTCACACGAGGATCTGGAGGGACTGAGTTGCCAGAATACAGACATGGACGAAGAGACGATGGAGAACCTGATGCAGGTGAACCGAATGCTGTGGAAGGAAATGACGACTAAGAAGAAGAAATTGAAGGCTGCCTTGAAGAAGCAGAAGGAAGCTACAGACAAGATTGAGATCATGGGTGGAGAAGATCAGGAAGATTGTAAAACAAGTAGATAAAAGCTTGAGAAATCATCGAAACATGATAGGCTTTGTCGATATTTAGATCAAGAATAACAATATGGAAGCAAACGTTAGACTACAGTTAGATGACGAGCTGTCAAGGGAAGAACTCCAGAAAATCCAGAACCGTCTTCGGACAGTGTTGAAATAAAAACAAAGTAACTTGTACGAAGGAACTGACACACAAAATAACACGATTTTTTAAAACTTTTTTCTTAACCATTTTCTTAAACCATTAGCAAATATTTCTACCTTATCATTTTGTTTATTATTTTTGAAGCAATTAGAAGCGATTAGGAGATGACTCTTGAACAACAATTTAGCGTAAACCAATGACCAAAAAAAAGTTCTATGAATAATGTAACGTTATGAACATTGTGTCTAAATAGAAGGAATAACTCGAGTGAAGGTATGTTGTTGTGAACAAACGATTGTTGTTAAAGGTATGTCGTTAAAAGCTTAAAAAATGATTTTTAAAATATTACACTGCTGTTGCAGAAACAAGATACTTATAATGAAATCCCTATAATTTTTCAATCGTGGACATTGAAATTAGAAATTTAAAATATGCATTTCTGTCTGTGCTCTTTAAGATATAAAAAAATAACGAAAGTATCAATTATGCAATAAATCAAGGAGGTACCAAAGGTAAACAAAAGATTTCGCATCTGAGATATCAACATGGGGAGTGTGAGACGGCCGTTTCGTCCTCTTCATGGACTCATCAGCTACACAAATCCTCTGCCGAAAGCTCAGATCGCGAAACCAAGTAAGGGAATCCACCCACGCACCCGCCTGTGGGTTCCGAATAAGATAAAATAAAAACAAATGAAAAAGTTCCAATTCTTTGCCTGCGAATCCGTCAAGCACAGAGGAAATTGAAGAATGCATGGCTAACAGCAAGCCACATAAATTACAATCAAAATTTAATGCTTTTAAAGATTTGTTGCCTTTATTTTATTGCGAACCCACTGGCGGGTGCATGGGTGGATTCCCTTACATGATTTCACGATCTGATCTTTCGGCAGAGGGTTTGTATGGCTGATGCAGTCCTTAAAGAGGACGAAACGGTCGTCTCACACTTCCACTGTTGATAGCTCAGAGGCGAAATCTTTTTGTTTACCTTTGGTGCCTTCTTGATTTATTGCTTATTTTATAACACGCACGTTAAAATTTGATTTAAAGTATCAATTAATCTTAGATACAATTTGTCATCTTAGTTGAATGGAGACAACCTAATCCAAGATTCAGTAAAAATTAGCTTGTTCAATTAAAGGAATCTTGGAAAAATGCTTCACAAAAAAATAAATTATATATCTTGTATTGTTTTTTTTTGTTTGTTTTTTTTTTGTTGTTTTTTTGAACAGTAGTCCAATTATTAATGGAATGTCCTTTCAAAGATGTCCTTAGAAGCAGGTTTTAAATAGTGTTGTTTCCGTCATTCGGTATCAGGGACCGAAGTGGAACATTCTCGATAGGTCTTGAGTACGAGTTTATGAAAGTGCCAGTAATTTATTGGGCGTAGTTCGTTCTTCTGAGCTGTCTGACCAGCAGTGCAGAAAAAGGTAGAAGAGCGGTTTGCTAAATTGGTATGAAATGGCAACATGGAACCAAAGACATCGCTCCAGGTAATTGTGATAGGTAACGTTATCATATCCCGTCCACAGGTTGTTTTGCAAACGAAACTCAATGCATTATAATAAAGTTCACAAAAGTAAAAGTTTACAATAGAAATGAACTCACAGGAATAAATTAGAAATTTGATTTTCAGAATTTTTTTTTGTTATTCTAAAACTCTGTAAGTGTTTTCGTTTTTAAAAACCTTTGCAATTTTAAATGAACCGTTACCTCACGATCATAGATTAGTGTACGTTCATTTCATTGTCTCAAGTAATAATAGCTCTGTTTAGTGTTTTCGTGTAATTGTGGCCTTCTTGAGGTTATATCAAAATGAATACTAATGTCCCTTATATAAGCTATTTTCTTTATTATTTCTCTTAGAGGTACGGTATTTTTCCAGTCGAAAAGATCGGTTTTAAGTGAATTTCTTCAGTTATCTCCAGTAGTACCCTCTGAATTAAAAAATATATTGTTGCTCAGTGACTTAACTCTTGCCATTTTTCAGTTTACTTATTACTGGTTATAAATTGCTAGTTAAATCTTCAATAAGTATGTATCTTTCAAAGCTTTCATTAAACCTATTTCATTAACTTCAATGTATTTATAAAAATTGATCAAATGCAAATAGATTTATTTTGGTTTTTTATTTTATAGCCGTTTGTAATGTTCTGGCAAATAACGAAAAATACCTTCGATGTGTTTTCAGCGGCAAATTCTTTTCCATCAGCGAGAATCGCAGAAATTCCATCTGGCCTTTAAAGGATCTCGGTATCCTTATCGTCAACATTAGGCTCTTAAAAATAAAACCGTTAATTTTTTTAATACTAGGATGTTTTGTTAGAAAACTGCTTTTTGATAGT